>DWON01000034.1:0-56071 GCA_018251015.1 Phocides pigmalion okeechobee
AGGGATTATCCCGAGCCCCCCCACTTAACAGTGGGCGAGGGCTACTATAGTTAAGCCGGGGTGCAACCCCGAGTTTAGGGCCGGGCAAAGAGGGTGTACCTCGAGGCCCGTATTCCCCCGTCCAAAGAGGCTCCAAAGCGGACTCTTTCATTATAACAAAAAATCAGATTCGCTGCCTACTTTTTATCTTCCGTTACATAAAAAAAAAACAATAATAACGATTACGATAGTGTCTTCCGAATATTTTTAAAGGTTTCTGAATAACAACCCAGTGCTCCGAAAAGTCTAAGTACGTTGTCCACTATTTTATGTAAATGCAATAATAACATGTTCATCACACGAGTATTTCTACAACAATCGTAAAATAGATCTAATAAAAACAAAGCGTTCCGTAAATTTCTAGTCGGAAATTTCGAAGCAAATTTTTCATTCCACTCCGATTGACGTGAATTGATAATAGATGCACTTAGCCTGTTGCCGCTCACATCGAGCCCTGCAGGTTGTTTTTTGAGTCGAGCTTTTAGTGGTATGAAAAATGGTCTTTGATCGAGCACACAAAGTTATTTCAACGTGCAAAATTTTCGTTTTGTTATCGGTTATAATCCTTCACAGTAGTCAGTCAACCCAACCATGTCCGTAAATATTGAGTTGTCCCCGTCGTGCACGTATCAATTAACAAATTGGAAATGAATCCGTCTGTGCGCAATTCTTACATAATTGAAATAAGTACAATTAATTACACTTTTTATGTGAGAAAAGTAGTAAACGAGTATGCAGGCCACATGATGTTAAGTCGCTGGACTACATAAAGACGAATATACAATATCAAGAGCTCGTGCCTATGCGACATTGTGCTAAAAATTCTAGCCTGCTAACTTTCTCGCGTCGAATAGAGATTGCATTTCTTTGCGCGAGATATGAACCAGCTTATTGTCAATTGCCGTAAGAGTTTGGTTTTCTTGTGAGTTGTCCTGTAGTTAGATTAGAGAACTTAGATGTTTGGTTTTTTCGCAGCTCCAAGACATTATAGATCTAAGTAAATATTCCAATTTCTAATTTCCTGTTACTAACGTTCTTCTTGAACATTGCGTTATGAGCAGATGGATAACAAAGTGATCTTGTCAGGTTTAAATTTTTTAAGTACGGAAACTTAAATCAACCATATGCTTTAAAATGCTATGTGTGGTATTAACGCCCACCTAATGTATGCAGTGCACCGTGCTAAGCCTTAAGCATGATTAAATGAGCTTTCAGGCTGCTTATTCGAGCGCTTAATCCTACCTTGGGCACTGTAATCATTAGCAAGAGTGAACAGATAACTATGAAATGCACTCGTTTCAGTACCAACGTGCATTATACTGAGTGTAAAGTTGACCTTCCTTTCCTAAATATGGTATACCTGCTATTATATAAAGGATATGATATTCGTTTGCTTTTCTGTAACACGAAAACTACAGATTTAATCTACTTCAAAATTTGAACACGATGTGCCTGTACCTGTGACTTATGACAATACATTTTATACATCTTGGAAGTAAGCTGTGACAAGTAATAATCATAATTGAAATAAATGCCTTTTTAAAAACGTAGGTAGATTTGACAATTAAAACGATTGTCATTTGTCATTATTGATCAACGATTCTCGATTGAGTTTAGAGGTGATAAAACTATAGTAAGACGGAGACAGTGAAAAGACAGTGGAAAGATACTGACACACACGATTAGCTGTCTCGTGTGCTCACCATCTTTCTAACGTTATACTGTGTAATGTTTATTCATCAAGGACTGATTTAAAAAGAGTGCCGAGAGTTTTCCACCGGCTTTTTTCTCCCGGTCTACCCTAGCCCACAGGGCGCTCAAAGCCGATGTACTGATTTTACACTTTACCCTTGACAAGTATGTAAATACCTTATAATGAAATAAAATATTTGAATTTGAATTTGAGAAGATATTTACCATTACAAACCGCCCTAAACCAATACTTGTTATGGTTGATGTATGGTTGCCGGAAACACAAGAATTAAGATCGACTGGGTCTTAATTCTCAAGTGTAGTAAAACATATACATACGCCATAAGATTGGACTTCAGGCTTGCTTCTAACAAAAAAGATATATTACACATCGTACACATAATTTAAAGGTGGGAAAACTATAGTTCGACCGGTAGGTACCACCGCCGCTCTCATAATCCGCCGTAAAGCATTATTTATGTTTCGATTGGAGAGGTACGGTTGCCGGCTTCACTTTGTAGCGAGGCCATCTTAGTCCTCAGAAGTAGCAACGCATCTATGTACGTTCGAACTCAGGATATATGAAGGTCGAGTTTGTGATTGTACGTGGATGTCTATAGGCTGCGACTATTTAACATCAGGTAGTTTGCATGCTCATTTCCTGTTCTTTTCATGTAAAAAAAAAAATACTTGAGATCGCTGTCAAACACAAACGTTAAAAGTAAAAGAATAATCCACAGACTTTATCTAAGAGAAAACGTTGCTCGTTTTGAGCTCGCTTTAAAACAAGTACTTTGAAGTTTGTACCTGTGTGGGATGCACTTTAAGCGAGAATCGACGATGTTATCAAGAGTCAGGTTCAAGTTCAAGTTTATGCAGAAATTACGCGGCTTCGCTTGGAAATACCGAGAAAGCGTAACTTGAGTACCGCCTCTTCAGATAGGTAAGTATATTATAAAGTATGAATTATAAGTTTTTGTTTGCGATGAAGTTTTGATGCGGTTTAAAACTAGCGTTAACTTGGTTTGCACGTAAATACGTGTTATATACGTGTTATATATTGTTATATAACGGGTACTCACGATTAACGCTTTTTAATTGCTTATATTTCGAACTAGTTGCATGTCTCGTGGTAACGGCGGAGTTTTCGCCGTAAACACGAGCCATGCAACTGAAAAAGCATTATTCGTGAGTACCCGTTATATAATATTATGTATAAATTCTGCGATTATATTATTTTAAAATCGTATATTAGATACCTGCTTTAAAATATAGCTATGCGTTATTTTAACAATTAAAGTCTTATCAGGCTTAACATCTGTACAATCGCGTAGAACTGTGGTTTACGGGAGATATACCACTTTCACCCTTATAATCCGTAATAAAGCAACTTGTGTGTTCGGTTGGAGAGCTACACTGAAGCAAGGCAACCATATTAATCTTCAGGAGTAGCAACGCGTCTGTAATAGAGCTCCCATAGAACATTAGTCCTGTTTAGGGATGTATATGGATGTCCAAAAACTGCAGCGTCAACTTATTATCAGGTTGCCTGAATGCTGAATGCTGAAATTTTACTATATTTTACTGTACTATAATAATTTTAGTCTTTCTTTTCACCAGCTTATCATTCCTCTAATTTGATTTTGGCTTCAAAAATTACTAAACACTTTTCGAAATTCGAAACTGACTAAAAAGCGATTACAAATTTAGTAGCAATTTTACTCAAACAATTTATCAGTTTACATTTCCATCAATAAATCCCATCCTATCCTATCGGCACTAAGATAACAAACCCAACGCTGAACTATTGAAGCGGGTCGCATTCCAGCCAGGTGTCTACTTGAGTCGACCTTGTAGTAATTTATTAACACTATTAGAAGGGTTAAAGCGGTTAATCAGAGCGACGTGTAGGTTACCTCAGCCCATAGGTTATCCGAGGGCTTAGTAAATGTCACAATGATGCAAAAAACATACATGACAGTAAGCTCGGTTGATTATTTCTATTAATAATAACATTATCAACCCATTATTATCTTACTTCTGAGCATGAGCCTCCGTTCAGAATGATAAGGATAATGCCATAATCGTCCACGCTGGCCAAGTGTGGATTGTTGAACTGCATACAACTTTCAGCATTTTATGGAGTATTCTCTAGGTTTGTACGTTCCTCAAGATGTTTCCTTCAATGCGACAGATGATTAATGTCTAACAAGACCATAACTTCGAAAAATCTAAAGTGTTAGGAATTTGAACCCTATATCATTCGTGTTAGAGGCCGGAGTCTTAACTAAAAGGCTATCAGTTTTATTAAATTTTTTATCAATGTTTTATTAAAAATATAACGCCATTATTTTGAAACGTCGTGGCTAAATATTATTTCATCTGGTTATCCCAAGCTTGGTTTGCTCGCGGAGATCTATATTTATGTAAATAGGTACATACCACGCGCATGCGTACATAACCACGCGCTTTTTGCCATGTATTGATAACCTTCACATACAATGGATGTTTCTCGCCGATATTAAAATGACAAAAAATGAGAAATCGAAATGTTGGACTACATTTATATTAGAACCATAACTACTACGTTTTGAGAAACGTAACGCAAACGACCGCGTTACGTTTCTTAAAAGCCAATGTGAACTTTTAGTTACGTTTTTCAAAACCAATTTTATTTTTCTATTGAATGGATTAGTTCGATTTTTATGTATGTATTGGGATCGATTGCAAAATTTCGCACCCTACAAACTATATAACTATAAAAAATTACATCAAAGACTACATGACAATCCAATATTATGACGACATTGAGATGTCAAGAGAGTCAAAAGTAGGAACTGAAATTATATAATAGAAATATATTATTCAAAACCTACCCATATTTAAGCTTGTTTTGGTTAGCTGGAGATAAAAATAGGCCATGGTTAGTTTTTGGTATTTTACGAATGGACCCCACACTCCATAAATTAAAAAATATAACTTAAATAATAAGAACAAATTAAGAATTATTGTTACAAATGCAAATGTAATGTTCGTATAATATGTTTGTATTAATGTATAATTTGTTAAAAAAAATTTACTTGTCTGTCTATAATTGGAAATTAACTACTATTTTGCAAATCTATGCGGTTATACATAAGTCTGTCTGCGTACACAAATGTGTCATATTCTGCAAATCAAAAATGTAGACTCGGCATCTAAGTAATAGGAATAGGAAATGAGCATGCAGACCATTTAACGTTAAGCGGTTCCGTCTATACACATCTATTAGCATGTTCATGTGGAACAAGATATTAGTGCAGCTGTTCAGAGCCCGGTTGAAGTCCATTATAGATGACTGTCTCATTGTCTCATTACCTTGTTATTAAAGGCAACCATACCTCACGAACTCCTTGAGGCAAGAACGTCATCGCAGCTGATTATAAGGACTCCCTTTGAATCCCCCGATACTTCGACCAAATTTAACTCTATCACGCTAAGACGGAAACATTTAGAGGGAGTAAAGTTTCCATCGATGACACTCCTAAGTTTTATTCCTATAACGCATATGTGTCTTTTACATAGGGTGTTTTAGTCTAAGTCGTTGCGCTTGACTATACCTAGAAATAGTTGAAAATGGTATGTTATTTGCGAGAAGATTTATGCGTGACCAATCAAGTGCATTGGCTAGAATGTGTATGGTCATTGTTGCACAACAACAAACACGATTAGATTTTTTTGTACCTACTTTCCATACTTATTAACAAAGCCTCTCATTAGTGACAATATTGTATTTTCAAAATATACGGAATTGTTAAGATTTATAATGATATAAGACTAAATTTAATATGGTACAACAGACAGGCGGATCTAAAATAAACATGTTAGAAATACGTGTGCATATTTTATCGCTACGTGCACGAAGGGAAGAAACCATCAGTTGCTTACTATCATACATTTAAAAAATAATGTAGGGTACATTATTTTATTGCCAATAATGTTCTATTTCGTAATGCGAAATTGACTGGGACTTCTGTATAACAAGTGAAAATCGTAAATTCAGACCTATTTTTGCTTAATTACGTCAGTGTTACAAGCCGGTGTGTTTTGGTTGGAATGGTATGGTAGGTGAAGGAAAGAAAAAGACTGATCCTATTTACTCCTCATGGGAACGCATCTACGATTGAATTGAATCAGGTAAATTAATTGCAGGGACATTTGGAAAACACTATCACTTTAAAATTTAGGTGTTTTGTTTATTCGAGAAGAGTAGCATGCAAACCACCTGATATTAAGTAGTCGCAGCCCATAGACATTCACGTACTACAGACACGACTGAAATCCTATCTGATATGAACGTAGATACGTTGCTACTCCTGAAGACTAAGATGGTCGCCTCGTTTCAAAGTGTAGCCGGTAACCGCACCTCTCCAATTGAAATACAAGTAATGCGGCGGATTATGAGGACGGTGGTATAGGTGTAGACATTAATGTCAATTGATTGAGGATGAAAAGAGTGCAATGCGCATCATAACTTGAAATTACTGTATATTGGTAATTATCTGAAATAAAACTATAATTTTCTAGTTTAATAGAGCCTGTGTGATAGACTTCACGCGAGCTTTTGTTTCACTTGAAGTTGATAACTTTGAAAGTTTGGAATGAAGTAGGAAATTTTCATTATATTTTCACGCTTGGGATAACAAAATATGAAGTTAGCTGCAGGCGGTTTGCTTGTTTTCATATTTTCATTAAAGTCATCCGTAATTCAGTTAGTATATCAATCTTGGTTATAGTTTGGAATTAATAGGTAAACCATTGTTCGCAAATAACGATCAACGTTCTACATACAACTCATTAGCTTTCCACAGATAGACTGGTGGCTACCACTGGAAACCGTATAATAATGTATGGGTCACTTCACAGATTAAACAATAGTATTTCGTACATAATGTTAAGACCTAAACAAAACATGAAAATGTCTACAGACATATCGTGGCTACAATCGTGGTTATTTGTTCAACACAAGCCAATTTGTACTTTATGCGCATTGGAAAACTGTATTAGTACATTGAATCGCTCGACTCGATGACGTCAAAGATAACATTGGCGAGAGCCTGATACCAATATATTCGAGAACAAATTTTCGTAACTAAAGTCTGAAATGAGCCAAGCCTGCCCCTTTCCGGAAGAGACAGTCACGTGCTTAAAAGTCAGATATGTTACTTTTATATATCTTGCAGCCAGATAGGTGTTTAGGTTAAATCCTTATATCGTTGAAAACTGCGCAGTAAAATTACGTGTATAATAGTTTCTATGTAAAAGACCAGACTAATTTAGTGTATTCTAACACATTCAGAATTAACAACGATTGGCACTTTTAAATGAATTGTTAAGTGAAATCGATTTAATTTGACCTAGACGATCAGATCTAACTGTCTACTCCGATCAAATGTATTGTCGGGATTTTTGATAATACATTAGCATCGGGTCGATCGAAAGTTAATTGCGCGAAAGAACAAAGCACTTGAACTTTGTTTAGTCAATTTTTTTACCTATACGAAATTGTCAACGATACAATTCAAGAGTCTCCACCGAATCAAACTAGTCTCAAAACTCATTCATCCCATATAATTATCTCGTACATAATATATCATTAAGTGTATCGTATCAAATTTAACCCAGCTGAGCTCGAATCAGAGGCAGCAAGGTTTATCATAAAAGTTGCCGAATCTATATAACGCACTTGTGTCGATTAGACTTGGTACTATCGCGCATGCGCTGACCGCTCGCAGTCATACATTGACACCCACCGACTCCTCCTTCTCGCCTGGCAAAGAGAATCACATATTATAAATGTTAGCATAACTATATAAATCCTTACTAATATTAGAAATGCGAAAGTCGGTTTGTTTGTTGGCGACTTTCACGAGTCGGCTATTGTTCGGTGCTTTATTAAATTTGACATATATTGGTATATTCTTCTGGGACAGTAAATTGCACAGAGCTTGAGGAAATAGGAATTGTCTTCTAAAGAAGAGGAGAAAGTTATCAACTTAAAGTAACAGATTCATTTCTCCGTGAACCGATTTTGATGATATATTTTTTTTGAAAAGGGAGTATTTTAGTGTGGTCTCATTTTAATTTGATGAAGTTCTGATAATGGGATTCTTTAGAAAATCGTCATAAATCACACGATTTTTTACTTCAAATTTGTTAATTCTATTTGCGTGCTTCCTTAGACGGTGCTTCAGTCGGTGATGGCGAGCGACCCACGCTCATCGTGGGATGCTTTTTTTTGGAACTTATAATTTGGTATTTTTCTACATGCTACTTAAGAAGGAGGTTTACAGATAACGTCATATACATGTGATCACGCTCTGGTAATGGGATCAATGAGAAAATAACGTAACCCTTAATAAGAACATAAACTATAATCGAGTATGGTAGAACTCTTAGAGTATTTTTTGCAATAGCGTAGCAAGGTGGAGTGAGGTACACTTCAGACCTGTCCCAATGGTGGCAAATGACCCACGCTCGATCGAAGGTCCGATGTTTTATTATAACAAGCCCGAGAAGCTACGCGGCTTGTGTAGGTTGTAGTCGATTCAAGGAGTTAGGCAACACAGTGCGGTCGCAGACTGAATGGCGACCGCTAATGACAAAATTTCATGTACGTTTTCATGCGTTTTAGGGTATCTCTAGCGGTTGGTTCCAGTTGTCATTGATAGTTGGCTGTTGTTTAGACTTGTGGGAAGAACCAGGGTGATTTGAAAGAATCAGAAACCTCACAAAAAATCAACAAACCTCAGAAATAATTGACAGTAGTTTGAAGCGATGACTTCAAAATAATCTATGTACCATAAACTGCTTATGAAGTCGGTTATATTTTTTGTATTTTTTTTTTATGTTAACTCGTGTTAACAAAAACGTTAGTTTATTCATGTATTAACTTATTTAGCTTTGATGAAACAATTGTCTTTTAGTGTTTTAATAAATAAATTAACCAACATCAAGGGATACAGACATAGAATATTTTTGATTTAGGATTTTGGAGGATTTATTTTTTCCCGTGCCAAATGTGAAATTCGCTTGAATTATTTGTTTTTTTTTTCGATCCAAAGAAACGAATTGGCTATCTGATATTCCTCCTATGTCTGATATAGTGGAATTTGCTCATATATGTCCTGTGTCATTGATTTCAAAGTTTAGATAAAAAGATATTGTTCAGATTCAAATAGATTAATGGAAAAATGTAGTGCGAAAATTTAAAGTATGACCCATGAACAAAGCTTGTCGCAAATAATATAATATACAACATGAAAATCATACTATCCGTACTAGACACAAAATGGTACGATAGCTCTTCAGATATTCCGAAGTCGGAGTTCAAACTGGTTTGACCTTTACTCGTAAACAAGCCATTCGGATTCTTATTCCGATACGACCCAAAACATTCGATTAAATTATTTCACTTACTATTTAAAATTAAACTCAACCTTATTCCATAAGAGTTTTGATACATTTTGCCCGATCGGTGCTTATAACCTTTTGGTAAATTTCGGGGAAAATCCATTTGGGACGTTGATTGGAAACAAATAAATTTAAATTCATTAATCGTGTTTAATATTTACAACTGTTTGGTCGGCGTTCCAACAACATTGGCGCCTTTTGTATCAACAAATTGCTGTCGGCTGATTTGTATTTCTAACACAAGAAAAGTTAATTAACACAGGTATTCGATGAATATTGTATTTTATTGGCCGTGAAAATAATACTACAAAATCATGTAATATGAAACTGTGTACCGTTTCAGACGTTTTATTTTGTCAATTTATATTTGTAGCATTATTAAGTCCAATTACACATGTCTTGAGTCTCACACTTATGCACTGATGAGCAAACAGTATAACAGCTGATGGTTCTCCGATATGACAGATTAATTGTGATTACTTTCTCTACCAATATAATATGTGCTATAAATATTTTATTATGATACATACATATGTATATAAAGTGAGACCATTTTGTAATAACAGTCGGTAAAACAAAAATACAGTTTTTAGACAAACTAATTTACTTTCGAAAAAATCTAGTATAAATAATATTTCAAGGCTAGTATGAATAATAAGATCATAAACATAATATTATTTAATTAATTGTTACTGTTAAACTGTTGTATCCATATACACCTATTATAGTTTTATTTTTTTATTTAAACACTGTATTCCGAAACAGAAGCGCCAGTTTATACTATTGCCTCGGTTTATGATCATATCATATGTAAAACTGTTATTGTTGTTTAATAAAATCTTTTAAATCGTTAAATCCTTACGATTTATTGGGTTTATACGTACTTCTACAATTTCGATCAGGCACTGTACCGTTTGACATATTTTAAGATTACGCAGTTCAAGGTTAAAGAGCCTAAGTCATTCTATGTAAAGTTACGTAAAAATTCCAGCAAAGTCCTTTCAACCGTTTCCAAGATAAGTTAGTTTCCCGTAGAGATAGATAGACAAAGAAATAGTTTTTGGTTTTGGTATCGTGCCAGCAACAATATTATATTAGAAAACACCAGTAAGTTCGAAATTATAGGGCCTATATTTATAAAATTCATTTCAGAAAATTGAGGAGAACATGGATATTCTATGTTTAAAATACAATAAAGTATGTATTAAGACACACCAAGAACACTTTACGTGAATTAAACAGATATATAATCAGACAAGTGGAAGGTATCGTTAGGCCAGTTTAGTCCTCAAAGGATTTAAGTAACACATATGATTGAAACCTAAGTAACACATTTAGCGCGTAAGGGCCGACATTTTTGCTTTACGATACTAGTCTACAAACGCTATTTGGTATTGCCAGGGCACCTGAGGAAGTAAATATGTGTACAAAATAGAAAAAGTTTTTCCAATGACAGGCGAGGAAACCTCTACTGATCTGACACTGCCCGGAACCTGATCAAAAACACATCAGTCAGAATAAATTAACACGTATTGCTCAATTACATTAAATGTGTATGTAAGCGGAACAGTGTCAATAGGTACTATGCAAAAAGCCAGCACAGACCGAAGCCGTCGTCGACTTAATGGAAAGACGTAGTACTTCATATCGGAAAACGTCCGTTACACGGGCATTTTCCATTAAGCGGACTGCTTGCCTACAGCTTCTACAATATAGTAATTTAAATTACTAATGGTCTACAATGCCATTATTCGAATATTACAATCAATTTCATTGCTAAATGATATGATGTAAAAATTTTGGTATGATTTTTTTACCAAGGAAACTTGTCAAGAAATATTCAAAATCGAAAAACTATCTCCGGGGAGGTATTGCCACCATACCCACTCCTAAACTGAAGCTATTCTTCCCTTTCAGCACAAACATTATTACATTACATTACATTGTATTACACAATTAAGTATCAATATTAGTCTTTGAAATTGACAACGGTTAGTGATCGATTTTAGTAGGAATTCTTTTTCTATAAGTTGGTTAAAGATGTCCATAGACAGCAATAGCCACTTATCATCGATTATACTGCATCCTCATTTGCTACACATATGTCAATCTCAAAAAAAACCCACACCCCATTTAGGGGGGGGAGAGCTGTAGTCCGCCGGGGGGGGCCCCCCCCCCCCCCCCAAAACCCGCCGTAAAGCATTACGAGTGTTTCGGTTGGAGAGGTGCGGTTGCCGGCTACACTTTCAAGCGAGGCGACCTTCTTAATCCTCCGGAGTAGCATCTATGTTCGAGCTCAGATAGGACTTCGGTCGTTCGATTATACATACATGCGTATGGGCTGCGGTTATTTATCATCAGGTGGTTTGCATGCTCGCTTGCCTTCTCTTACCCTTCTCACATAAAAAAAAACAATTCCAAAGTAAGCACAAAAACGAAGAGGGTTGTAGCGGGAACCAAAAAATGAAAGCAAACTCGGACCATTGGAATAACAAAGTGGAATGCCCGCACCAATTCCAAGTTCTAACCCCAAGCCATGACCTAATTTCCTTTTGCCTTACTCTCCGCAAATAAACTGAATAATTTGAGTATTGCAATATCTGATGGCATTTTTACCCGACCTAACGAGGTTTAACTGAATTTTACAAGGCAGGATGTTTATCGACGGTTAACGATAAATATTTGCCTCTCTCATCGTTTACACTTCATACCATTTGAAATTATCATGAAGAACTTTAGAATCATTATGATATCGGTTAAAGTAATGATGATCAATAAATTTCTTACATGCATTGGATAACTTTGTATTGGAATTTCTGAACACATTCCGCATACCAACATCCGCTTATATCCACGTCCGTTTGACACAAATTTCCTAGACACAAAAGTATGTAACATACAACTTTGAATCAAAATAATTTCAGTAGATGGATTTTTTAGCAGTAGAAAATAAGTGAATAGATGTCTTGAATACAAAGAAAAATAAGAGTAAAGACTTAAAACGATGTTTGTTATGGTTTCACCACCATATTTAATCTTCGTTACTACGGTTCAATTAATTCTTTAGTAGCAACTACTCGTTTTTGATCAACCTCAGATCGACTTCAATTTCGATTTAGGTTTAATGACAGACATCTATGGACAGTAATGGTTTGATACTTCTACGACAAAAATAAAAATAATACAATGTGTACTTACGAATACGGGCAATCCAATTTTTGTTTCTTCTTTGTAGACTGCTGACCTCAGAAGATAGTACTTGTGAGTCATAAAATCAGGAACCACGTTGAAATGACCTGGAAAGAAGAAAATTTATTTAAAATCATGTGTTGAAGTAATTGCTAGCATTCAACTTAAAAAAATGAGGTTGCAAACTTATGCCAAGAACATTTGCAAAAATATTAAAATCACTAAAGCATAAAGGCTTTGAAGAAGAGTTCTTTTGCTTTTTAAGTGACATACTATAACATACCGAGAATATCTCAGGTGTAAGTTAATTTAATATGTTCCAAAGCAAAGTAGAAATGAATGCGCCGCGACTTATGTGCAATTATAACTTTCTGAAATGTAACATCGTCTGCTTACAACATTTTAAATAGGAAAATGAGGCTTGATGTCGCGATGTGCAATAAAATCCCTGTTGCAAACTTGTTAGCTTAATGTCATTTGACTTTACGGCATTGCACGTGAGCTAATAGGATTTAACGAGTGAGAAGTCAGTGTAGACGAGATTTGCGAGTTGCAGGAAATTATACTGCCAAAGTTTCTAGCACGTTTTCCTTTGAAAAGGAGCTTTATTAAGTATATCGCTACTCCGTTTTCGAGCTTTTCTCTATATAAATTTATGGAATAACCTATGAATATTGTATTTCTGCGCTTAAGTTTTGACCTTTTAGGAGGCTTAGAAATATTCTACATTAATATTGCAGTGTTGATCGGTCAAGCTTAGTCTCCATTATATATTATTTGAGAAGGTAAAACTATAATTCTTCCGGGGAAGTATCAGACGGATCTACATAATTTGCCGTGAAGCATACTTGTATTTCGATTGGAAAGATGTGGTTGTCGGGTATATTTAAAAGCGAACTGACCGACTGTGTTCTTAGGAGTGCCAACGATTGTACGTTCGACCTCAGATAGGATTTTCGTGTTTTTTTTTTCGTGTTGTGTGCAATTGGATATGGACTGTGGTGACTGCTTAACATCAGATAACTTGCACGGTCATTTGATATTATTGTAACATATAAAATAACCTAAATTAACTTCGTAAATTAACACTTGCGGTGTTAACAATAGAACGAGTCAGTGTTGCAGGAGGCGGCAATAAACTGCACATTTATCCAGAATGAAGATGCGACAATTCAGTGAAATATTGTATTTTTAGCATCTGCGTGTCATCTACGAATACACAAACGTAATGTCTGCCCGGATTTGTACGTACAACACAGGTGTATACAAGCCGCAAGCGCGTTGTCGCGCAATAAACAATATTGTTAAAAGTGTTAAGCTGTGTCACAAATCAATAAAAGGCGACCACGTTTTAACAGCTGCGCCGGCTGCTTACTTAGATTGATATCGGTTGCGACGTGCCGACACAATTAAGTAATTGAAACTCAACTTAATTAAATTATGTTATAAATATTACGTGGGTAATCTGTGAGATGGGTCACAGATATTTATAAATAATCCACACATAATTAGTTCCAAATTGAACCAGAGAATTTTAAGTAGATCATTTACGGTTTAGGTATGCGAATTTTAGGAAGAAAGCGAGTTATATGATTTCAAATGAAATTTATAAGTTGATTTTACTTTTAAATTTAAATTAAATTTTAGTATTTCCTATGTATTACGAAGTTTAATTAAGAATAATAATACCTCCGGCAAATCTGTGGTGAAAATACATTATTTTCAATTTTCCATAATACCAGCACTTTGAATCCTATTCATATTGAAAGGAGAATAGAAAATTTGATCGAGCAATGAATACCACTACCCGTATCAAATTTTCCAGGGACGCGTAGTTAATGAGAACTGTTACAGAGCGGGAGCGGTCAAGGTGAGATAAGAAGGCGCCCTTTGGTGGGACGGAGAGGGAACGATATCCCATTTCACTCTTACAGAACTCCCCGACTGGAGCCGAAGGGCTAGACAATGTTTACGCAAAACCGAGAGCGAAACAGATCCCGGGTTAGTCCGGGGAACTTGCTTGACGTTGCTGTTCCGAAACCGCCATTTATGTGAAAATAGGTCAACCACAGCGCTTTTAAATTAAATATGCCACGTGGTTTTTATTAAAGTTTAACCGGCCGCACGTGATGAAAATTCTTGTTGAACTGAATAAAATACTATACAATATGTTTGAATCATTGTTTTGTTTTCTGATTTAACTTTTGCATGTCAATTAATGTTTTGTGTCGTGCATATTTTTTTAAAAAGACATGCGTGTTTTAAAGTTCTTGATAACTACCATTTAATTTTTTCCTTAAGTAACATTCTAATATTGTTTAAAGGTAACGCGTAATGTGAAAAAGAGATCGAGAGAGCTGCTAATACTTTATAAATTAAGTACATTTTGACTGTTTATATTCTTTTATATACATAGCTTCTATTACAAAACCTGTAATTAGAAATAAATGGAAATTTGACGAAATTTTGACGAAAAATTAAAAAAAAATTAAGTCTTTCCTGGAGTAGCAAACGAGCACCTAATAATTCTTCACCAGCTGTCGTTCATTTAAATGTAATTCACCTAAATGCTCTTCACCTAACTATAGTATACCTAACTGTAGTTTACCTAACTCTTGTACACTTAAAGATATTTCATATAAATGGACTTCATTGTCGGCCATGAATCAACCGCAAGTTGGATTGAAATTTGAGTAGTCAACTGCAGAGACTTTACTACCTGTAAAATTTAATTTAAAATCAAGGTTCTAGTGGAAATCGACCAGTACCACCACGTCAACCTATTTCTAACACGCAAAAATTCTTGCGTCTGCGTAAGGTGTAGTGCTATATATGTACACCTTACATCTAACACTAACAATTATAGCGACAATCTTAGTCCTCAAAAATACTTAAGCTTAGGTATGACCTCAGATAGGGGTTCAGTGTTCTTTAAGATTGAATGTCCATGGCTATGACTACATAACATAACAATATATAGAACTAATTAAAAAAAAACAAAGAAAACTAACCTAAGATTAAGATAACACTTTTTACAACATCTTTTTAATGTGAGAAGAGTAGCAAACGAGCATGCAAACCACCTGATGTTAAGTAATTGCAGCTCATAGATATCCGCGCACAACCACATTTCGACTGAAATCCTATCTGTGCTCGAACGTAGATACGTTGCTACTCCTGAGGACTAAGATGGTCGCCTTGCTTCACAATGTAGCAGACAGCCGCACCTCTCCAACCGAAACACAATTAATGTTTTATGAGGGCAACGGTGGTACCTACCCGGTCGAACTATTGTTACCCGCCTTTTACAACACCTTGCTGTAATTCTCCAAAAAAACGTTCTATCATTTCACGATTTGCTTACGATTTCCAAAACAGCCTCTACGAATTGGTTCACATCCACAAAAGAATCTTTTAAATGGGCGAGTACACCCTACCCTACTTTCGTACACCCTTTTGTACCTATATCTTTTGTGTTAAATGTATCTTTTTTGCAACTTAATGATTGTCTGGAAGATATCGTCATATTAGTAATAAGGCTGCTTTTCGTACAGTTAGATGTGTTTATTTTATGTTACAACATAAAATTTTTGGATAATATTGTATCAAAAATATAAATATAGGACAAAAGAAACGCAGTGAATATAACAAAATCGTTATAAGGTTGAAAATTGTATTTGAAAAAGATTCCTTTCCATAGAAAGATCAATAATTCTTTTCACTTTCGAAGACGATTCAATAGTCAAAGGAGAGTATCAATATTCTACAAAGGTACTCACTCATTTTATAAAAGCACAGCTTATGATGGTCTTTGAATCTCGCATTTTACCTAGAATTCTATTCATCTAAATATACAGAAGCGTCTATTTATTAAAGTATTTTGTTTGTCATCATGTTGATTTTATAACAGTTACAAATACAACATTTCGTTTGGTTTTCTACTTTCAATTTCAATGGAATATGTTAGAGAGTTTCTTCCACACTTCACGCTTTTACATTCAATTATTGAAATTAATTTGAAATTTGATGAAACCATGCTCCATCAATCAGCCCTAGGCAAATTCTCACCTTAGTTCGTGTGGTATCTTACCGAAAATTACATTATGTACCTTTATATAATATATTTAGAAAGTAATGGTACAGTGTACACCTGCGGTAAATATAGTTACAATAAATCATGAGTACCTATGACTACTTATTATCAGTCACAATGCACGCTCGCGCTATTATTTTACATAAAAAAAATACTTGTAATTGCCGTGTTTTATAATGAAAGAATAATTAGTAGTGTGTGAAATTCAGTTATGTATATTCTATAACATAGATACAGTTCAACCTATAATATAATATATTGAGAAATATTTGTAATAACAGTAATTGTAACATAAATCAGTGCATTAAAATGAATGGACGGCGGTTTAAATTATTGGATGCCGACATGCCATTGTCTTTGTTGTTTGCTTTGAAACGGCCATAGTGTTGTGGTAATATTGAATTACAAGTGATTTATTCAGTTAAGCGACACTGAATATGGTTGCTTTTTTATGACTATTGAGGGCATATTTTAGCATTTCCGAGATTTGGAAAATATATACAGGACAATCATGACCCATTAATAGACAAAAAAAATAAAAGTTTTTTGGTATTTTCAAAACGTAAAACTAGTAGTCATCACGGCTACTAAGCTCCCTCAATTCGTAGTAGACATAAACCGTCTTCTGAGAATAGATTTATGTCCAGTAATCAGTGTGACCCAGTAATAAAACTGTGTTGGGTTGATGTCACCTGCCCGTCTTTTATTCTACAAGAGTAGTAAATAAGCGTACAGGAACCCATGGACCGACAGAACATCCTGTCCTTTATTCATTTAGTCATTAATCAAATTTATACATAAAATAGTTTTGCGTACATGAGTTGCTACTGCTGAGGACCAAGATGGTCGCCCCGTCTGTATGTCTAACTTGTTTATGTCAGACAAATAACAAACGAGCACGCATTAATCACTGCTACCCATGGATATTTACGTACAACTTCAAACGTAGATACGTTGCTACTTCTGAAGACTAAGACCGTCGCCTACGTTTTAACTGTAGCCAACCAGCGCATCTCTTCTACCGAAATACAAAAGTTGCTTCACGATGAGGGCGACGGAAGTACCTCCCCGATCGAACTATAGTTCTATCTTTTGTTAAACTTACATGCGTTGCTACTTTTAAGGAATCATTGCATGTCCTATATGTGTATCCGACAACCACACTTTTCCAATCAAAACAGAAAACCTGGTTTAGAGCGTCCGCATAAAAAGTTAGGTAGACATGGGCGGGCTTTACATGATTGCATGTTCATAAAATAAACAAAGTTTAAACTAACGGTTCAACTGTATGTATTTTATTTATTACAAATTCGTGGCGCAAACACAGCTGCAGTGGCTTGCGAACGGCGATAAAGTAAACAACATCCGGTCCTAATAAAATATACAAAGCCGCATTGAACAATTCTAGTTGTTTGTCATTTAGGAAAATGGCTCTCGTACCCATTTTGATCCCGGTTTCTTCCAAATAGGAAAATAAACTCGTTTTATCGTTATTCTAGGACACTCTTGTAGATTAATTTTACATAAAATGTTTATTGACGTTCAAATTACATAAAATACACGTGCTAAGATTATTTAAAAACCCCACTAAAAATTATGGAAAATTCAATGACATTCCACTGAGCTACATGCATTGGAATTTTCTTTACTTACATTCTTTACCTGCCATAATTAAGTTATATCTGTATCATCTCTTAAATCATTTATATTTCGTGATTTCACTGCATCATTGTGGATCAGATTAAGTATCGTATGGCATGCCGAAATAATAAGTATTCGTTAAAGTGAGCAATGAAGGAAAAATAAATTGTTAGTGGTTTCTACATGCTAGGTGATAGTGTAGCCAAGGTCTTATGCAACGCGCAAATTAAATGTGAGACGGTGTAAGGAGGTACGGCGTAACCAACGTTATTAATTAATGAACTAGAGGGGTGTCAAGGTTAGTTCATGTATATGCACATACATTAATTATGATATGAGCTTGTTCGTTAAAATAAAACGGAATTAATTAGAAGCATATCAAATGAATTTCACTTCTGTAACTTTATAACAGCTCTCTGTTGTACATTAATGAATTGTGTTTTCGCTTTTGTGTTTAGATGTGCTTTGAATTGTAGATGCTGTACGTGATTATAAGTGCTTTACGTTAGTTTTATTGTGTTAGGTGACTCGTTCCTTTACTGGTTTTTGTTTTTGTTTTTGTTTTTTTATTACGCGTTCCTTCTATATATGTTCTGTGTTACGTTCCTTGATTACTAATTATGTTTCATGACACTCCTTTTTTGTCTGACGCTCCAGTAATGCATTTTAATTACCATTGAGCATTCAGGAAGCCTTAATTTTCTTGTACATGTGTGTGCGCGTGTATGTGCGATGTACATGCAGATTGGTTTTAATGCGTTTCTTATAAATTCAAGCTTCAGTGTAGTCGTTCTTAGCCATGATTGGAAAGTCTATTAAGCTACTTACACTTAAGTGAGCAATCCAACGACTCACATCTTTAGGTTCATTGGTGATGGTACTCTTAACTTCATCTTTGACCTCTTAGCTTCTTAGACTTATTGAAGATGGGGATCTAAATTTTAAACTAATATCATAGCGGAAATTGTACATTGCCAATATTTCCAACCAGTTACATAGCATGATCCGTGCAACTCGTTCGCGATATCAGCAATTAAGCGTTAATCCGGGATACCTGTTTAACAGTAAGACGAAATTCTTTGCCAGATAATTCAATGATTTAATAATTACTATATACATACAGAGTTAAACTGTGGACACGATGATTTTTACGGAATAATTTAAGCAGTTTATTTTTTTTAATAATTAATGTGTATTCGATTGTAATGTATACGATACAACCTACTTAAAATACTTCCAAACAAAAACCAATTTAAAACTTAAAAAAGTAAACCAAAGTTAGAAATACCTTTTCACTTTTGGATTATTGTTGTAGAATGGCGGTTCATGCAAGGAAATTTAATTTGGGTTTAATTAGACTTTATTTTTTAAATTAAAACTTAGGTTGATTGAACTGTTGTCACTTCTAGACGTAATTATTTTTCAAAACATGGTTATTGCTCATCCCACCTAGCAACTAGCTAACATTTAGGAAATTTCCTAATACACCTCATATATCTAAGGGAATCTTTCACGTAAATCTGCTCCTGGCTCGAGATCTAAATATGCTAGTTTAGCATGACACGACCTTGTTATACATAGACGCGCAATATCCGTTAGCGAACGCTTTGTGAAGGCGTGGCTGAGGTGTAAATGTAACGTCACGTGTCTAAACGTCAGTCCGTTGGATAGAATGCTGTTGCTGAATTTTAGTTCTCAGTTTTCAGTTTCGACTTTGTTGAAGTTGTCTGATATCGGTCAGTTTAACGCAAAAGTTTTACCGTGGAAACACTATCGTCTTTATAATCTACCGTCAAACAATTCTTCTGTTTTGGTTGATGGTACGCTTCTAGGTGTAGTTAACGAGGCTGGCGTAGTACTCAAGTGTTAAAGTACATAGCTTTGAGAACTTTATGGAAAAACTCAGGCAATTGGATTTCCTTATGATGTTTCCCTTCATAGTTTACCAGTGCCTAAGTATTGTTTTAGGAATATTAATACTTTATTTATTTATTTAAGTACGTGTTTTGAAATATATATGTAAGTTTAACAGTTATTTGTTCGTCGTAGCACAAGTTTTGTCTTATTTGGGATCAGATGACCGAGTGTGAGTTGTCGCAAAATATTATTATTAATTGAAGCCCAAATCTTCATGTGTAAGTATAGTAAGTAAGAATATTAGCACTAAACTATACGCAACAATAATTTATTTAACAAGATATATTAATAATAATATATTTCAAATCTTATAATTATTCGAGGTTTGAAGCTATGGATTTATATAAGCATAATAAGAAGAACTGGAGTCCGTGTAGCATATGCAAAAGAATATCATCTGTCACTTGTACCTATACGTGCATTAATATTTGTATAATTTCTTAATTGAGTTAGGCACAAATATACCTTTCTCTGCGTGAAGTTCGGGGATAAACAAGTAAATCTTATACGTTTTTGAACCTTTGGACGTCCTATAACAAAAGTATACCTACGGCCAAGCCTGAAACATGTTACGTTACGTAATCATTGCGTCATTACACACGAGTCGCCGCTACGCCAGAAATTCGTCCGAGGAAATCTTTTCCGGGAGTTGATTACTTTCTACCACCGAGTCGTTAGTGCAAGGTTTTTTCCGCCGACTGCTACAAAGCTTCATGCCTATGGTTATTTCCCACAATACGTTTTTTGCTATCAAAACGTAATTTAAGCAAAAATAATAAAAAGCAACCCTTAGTCACTTGTTTATCATCAACTCATCAGCAATGGGAGATTAGGTCTCTGAGAATATGGAAATAAGCCACTGTTTCCATTAGTGCCACGTTGCTCAAGTGATTTATCATAACTTCTAGAATTCTATAGAGTAATCTCAAGCATGTGTGTTCTAATGTCTTTTTTCAACATTAAAGCAAGTGAGGATTATTTTTAAATACGCCTATGATTTAAAAAAATCTGAAGTGTGTGCCAAGGACTTTGTACCCGGAATCTCTTGGAGGGAGGGCGGAAAGTTAACCGCCACAGAAACTAATATTGTATATACAATGAAATAATTCTGCCCACTCACCCTTGGACATCCACGTCCTATTTCAAACACAAGTAAGTTCTTGTTAAATGTCATGCGTAGATGTATTGCTACTACTGACAAGATATGATCGTCTCACTTTTAACTGTAATTACCATTTTCCAAACGTAATATTAAGAGTTGACGCTTTTGGTACATTTGATTTATTTAAGTTTTTTAGAATAAATATGTCCTCGATAGTATATGTCGAAAATTTTGCCAGTATTATTTACACATCCAATTTCAGATTACGCCCCATGGTCTTTACCTGAGTGGATTATTTACAATAAGGGCTTCTCTTGCTCGCTCTTAAAATCGATCACAGATGCGGAATTATCAATGAGAATTGAATTAAAATTAAGAATAATCATTTACGACAAAGGATTCTCTTGCTTGCTCTTGTTAACAAATGCTGTGTTATCAATGGAAAATAAATTAAAACTAGAAATAATCAGTTATGATAAATAATTTTCCTGCTCGCTCTTGAAGTGAATCAGATGCGATATTGTCAATGGGAATTAAATTCAAACTAGGAATAATCATTTACGAGAGAATTTCTTGCTCGCTGTTGTAGTAGATCAGAAATGCGTTTTTATCGATAGCAATTAAATTATAACTAGAAACAGTAGCTCTATACTGCTTGGCTAGACCAGCATAATGAAATTGGTGTTACAATGACGTATTTACCCTAGAGCCAAGAGGCAATGGCCCGGGGCTGCAAGCTGTGGCGGCGCAAATTATATTCGTTAATTACGACAGTATAACGACACTGACTTTAACGAATTTGTTAACAAATTTGTGCAATGAAATAGAATGTAAATGGAGATTTCATAATTAGTGTTTAATCGTATAATAGACTGTGAACTAGCAACATTTTTTAGAAACAATTCCCTTTCAGACAACAATTCGTAAAATGCTTCAAAGAGGTGTATCGAGAGAGAGAGAGATGCTTCGAAAGTCAGCTGCGGTTCCGTAGATGGTATGAATGGTAGCAGCGACAGAAGCAACAGATTTCTTTTGTATGTTTTTTTATCGGCTACGAAGAAATCGCTAATTAAATTAACTGGCTTGTGGACTTCGAAGATCTTCATGAGATGTGACATCTTTAGTTTTTTCGTCTATTGGCGGCTGGACTTTGAAGATCATCATGATATTTAGTTTTGTCGTCTATTTATATGGCGGCAAAGGCGGCGTTAACGAAATGACGTTATATTGGTAGCAAACGGAAGAAAAATTGACATGGGTGGCATAAGACTCATATGGTAAAATTGACACACCAATGTATTGTATCTTATCGTGAAAGTTCCAACATTATAATAATATGGCAAATGTTACTGTCATAACAATTGATCAATTTTGAAGCAAAGAAAGCCTTTTTGTTTAAAATCAGTCAAAATCAAAATAGTTTTATTAACTAGATTCTTTTCAGAACTCTTTTAGAACGTCAATATACTACTACCGACTAGTAAGATAGAGCTGGAGTCATTTTAAACCACGTGAGATTATTTAAATAATCGTTGGTTAGATAGGCCTTTGGTTCTTAAGCAATTTCTTGTATTTTATTGTCGAAATAACGCGATTAGTTATTCCTCGATAAAGAACTTGTACATAACTCACGTAAATCTAGCATAAAACAGCTTGCTAAATATGAAAGACATAAAATTTTCAAATCTCAATTGAATTTGTTTATCACAACGTCGTTTCTGTTGTTTTCTACTAAAGTATGTCAGATAGAGCACGCTACGACTTAGGGCAGAACTTCTTAACAAGAGGCGCATAAATATAAGGGGGGACCGGAAAATAATGTCGTATCGCGCATATCAATATTCGTTAGTAGGGGTATAGGAGTTCATTCTGTATTGTAAAGTCGTGCCAAAGACATTTTAAGGTTAGGGTGACTAGTTTACTCCTAATTATTATTTTGTTATGAATTCTGTAATGGTATCTTTAAAGATTAGTCATTAGACCCGTTCAATTAAATAGTGATCCACAACTACAACCACAACCATTGAGTTTATAGTTGTGAACCATATCTTCCTCGATCTTGAGTGGAACCTAAAGTGAATTCCATCGCACGATTACCTACCTCACCTTGCTAGGTACGCCTAGGTATTACCCTTTAAAACTTTAATAATTAACTCACTTTTAATACATTATGAAAAAATATTGTTAACACGTTAATAATGGTAATCAAAATCCGAAGAATGTAACGATACTTAACTTACAAAGAATAACACAATAATTGAAACTTTACTCCATCTGTACAAAGCAAAGATTCTTACAAAAATAAAGCAATAATTGTAATGTTACCCCTGAATCCGTAGAACGCAGGGACACTTAGCTTACACAAATTATCGCAATAATTGTAACTTTAGCCCAGAATCTATTGGAACACAAGAATTCTTAGCTTATGTGAACCTTTTCATCTTTTCTTGTGATGTCTTTTGAAGGGCCCGAATTTAGCCGATGAGTTACGATAACACACGAACCGTACATCCGGCCCGCGACCCCTGCTACGAAAACTGCCTCTGTTCCCAACTTTAATACTGACGATATAATTCTTCAGATATTTTACGAAATTGAAGTAGCAAACGACTATACTTTTAATCAAAGATGTGTAGCAGATTTTCGCCTAAATTCTATTACATATGCGTTGATTTTTCTAAGTACTAAATTGGTTTTGCTTTGTATTTCGTTAAGCCAACAAACCCACCTTTCCAATATAATGACATAAAATCTTATATACGTAAGTGAAATAATAAGAATGGACAGTAAATACGATTAAGAGTTGATCTAAAATATGCCTGCTTCTATAAAAAAAAATGCAATTGTATGAAGATTATTAATGGACGTTCAAAATTAAAAAACATTTACTGCGGGGGTCGTCAAAATATGCAGAATGTTTCAGCAAATAATTTACATAACAGCAAACACTTAAGCACATGGGTATATATATATATATATATATATATATCCTGTACCAATGACCATATAACTGATAATATACATACATACTTAAATATTTAACAAGCATATTCTCATTACATAAACTTGTTCCGAGCCGGACACTGATTGACAACCTCTTTGCAGATATGGTCAATTCCACTAGATAATAGATTCACTAGAACGAAAGATCAGTCAAACAATAACGTGAAATAATTAGATTCAATAAATTGTACACACCTAATATTACTCGTATACCTTGTCATGATTGCCGTTAGTGATGGGGCCGTAATGGTCACAAATCTTTCCAACTATTTGGCCACAAAAGCAGAATTGCGTAGGCAATCATAAATGAAATTCCATAACCACAAATTTCCTCCGTGAATACCTATTTACACATCGCATAAACACGCACATATTGTACAAACCTATAAATTATAAACCATATTCTTATATAATAGCAAATAGGTTTTATTTAGTATTGTTCACATTCAACCAAGAATGTTAATATTTAAAATAATAAAAATGAATAAGTTTATGAAAATATGTTTACCTTTTTGCATAACACAGCACGTATTCATAACTGAGCTGGCAAACACACCTTTCTATCGAAAGCAGACGGTCAAATAATATCGTACTCTCCCAATCGATCCATATAGGTTCCATCGTCCTGAAAGTCCACCTAGCCTATGTCGGATAGTATTTGTCTATCTACTATGAATACTATAAATCACAGGTTTGTTTCATGTCCCTGTTGCCCGGAACCAAAATAGTGCAGCGGTATCAATTGCCTATTCTAACAGGCGACTAAAAGGGGTCTTCTAGGATTGAAAGTGGTAAGAGTGGGAGCTCGATGCATTCCATCGTAGCGATTCCGGGACGGAAATTGATGTGCGTGATCCCACACCGATGCAAGTACATGCCGGTACTAGAAAACAACAATTGGGTTCGTTTCGAGTGGTTTTCGTTTTTTAGTCTCACGTAACGCGGAGAGTAATAAGGACAGGGTTGAAAATTTCACAATTATATCTCTGGTGAATATCATCAAAACTTTAATGAGATTCCGTAAGGTTTATACTACGCCCACGTCTTCCGTCCGTACCTCTTACATTTAAAGGGCAGTTCACAGTAAAGTATGATAGAAAATAACATTAAAAATAGTGAAAATTAAGAAGTTTTACGAAAATGTTTTATCTTGATGCTCTATTGTAAAAGAAAAAATATTTAAAGTACATAATGGATGATTAAAACCTATTGGATGGTAAAAACAATGTGTGGAATACATATTTATGGATTGTCTGCAACTTTTTTATGTACCGTTGCAGAGTACAGCTCCAAAAATCTGTTAGGAGGCCTTGAGTTTGCTATTCCAGGCTGCTGCAATGCCTCTTAACGAAAGTACAGTTGCCTAACATTGTCCACGATCTACACAAGCCTAAAGCTGCATCCGCTTCAGTATCCATGGTCTATTGCTTATAGTCAGTCATATAATAAGAAAATAATACTTTGTCAATACCCGATACGATATCGTGATATTGCGATTTTATCTAGTCAACTGCTTTACCGTACAATGCACCTAATAGTAGTAGAAGCCCTCCCTATTCATCCATTCCATTCATTAAGAGACAATGGTTTCCCTTGAACCACTTAAACGCGTGGTGCTATTATGAATTCACTTGATGATGGCGGTGAAAGCGTCATTGTGCTGCAGACATATTGAATTATAGCTGGGATATCCACCTCTTAAGTAGTCTATGATAGTATCTTGAAGCAATGTTCGCTGTTAGACCTCATTCGCTAAAAAAGCGAATCAAACTCTAGCATGGTTAACATTGTTAACATAGTTAGCATTGCATCGCATAATGTTACTTTCATAATGTTTCAAATTATGAAAGTAACATTATGCGAAACGATGGGTGCATAATGTCAATCAAAAAGAGTTTTTAAAATTGAAGCTTTTATGATAAACTAATATTTTATGATAAACATAAAGCGAGAAAAGAAGAGATATCATAAAATTAATCGTTTATTTTTTATTAAGTATGAGAAGCGGTCTACAGCTTGAATTATATCTGTGAGCAAAGAGTACCTACACTAGGTACTTAACTACACCTATTAAATAACCACCGTCGTAAAGTTCTAAACTAAAGTTGTGTAATTATGTCATGACTCATGAGACCAGAATTGGAGAAGCAGCTCAAATGTTACTTTAAACTCAAGTAGAAATTAATGCATAGTAATAATAACATTTAAATTTTCGATTCACGCGTTCGAAATGTATAAAGACTCTTTTTTGTGGTCAATGAGTGAATGAATCTCAAATCCTACTTGAAGTCGTTTACAAATATATTTGTATACATTAATACTTTGGAAAGGTGTGGCTCATATATTAGTTGACTCTCTTTAATAATAATAATAATAATAATAATAATAATAATAATAGTAATAAGCCTTTATTTAAGTAATTAAGATTCATTTTTCTTTTAATTTTACAATTTTTACACTAACAATACTTAAACAACATGTATATGACTACATCTGTTGACATAATATATACAATTAAATCATCCCTTGATCATGGTCAGGATGCTGTTGGAGCTTTCTCGAACACGTTAAAATTTATTTATCTTCATCATAAGTCGCCTCATATGAACCATGGCTTTCCATCAAAACTGAAGAACTGATTTTCGTTGAAATCAGTACAACGATAATACTTTGCCAGTGTAATGGTAACCGCCTGACGATTTAATGGTGCGCAAAATTTTCGAACAAAAGAATCTACTGTTGGTCTATTAGAAATTCGTGTGTGTGTTTACAATGGTGTGCGTTTGGCCTCTTTACAATGTATTAATGTACCAAAGCAAACACTTATCACATATTAATTAGACCAGCTCTATTGTACCATATTATAGTATTGTCTGCAAAGTTACATATGCAAGGAAGATTTCAGATCAATCGATTAATGGGAAGGGGGTCAAAGTACTTGTGATTTTCACCTAACGAATAGATTAAATTAAATTAACTAATTTCAAAAATACAACCGGGCCGAAATATGGTTTTTCATTTATAAGAATAAAAATTCAGTATTTAAAAAAAAATGGCAATGCAAATAGTTTTAACTTGTTATCTGGAATGAATTATATAGTTTCAAACATTTGCTAAAGACATCGGCATAACTTGCCGCGCTATGATATTATTATCAAGTCTACAAGTGAAGGAATAGTTTCCTACTAACTGATGCCAACTAAAATTCCTTTAGTCGAAACGTCTGGACTGAGAACTTAAATTAAACCTAACAAAATGAAGATATTGAAGCTTACTTAATTAAATTAAAGGGAAATATAGAAAAAACCAAGAGGCGTCAACAATTCATTCAACGACTATATATTTCTGACATGGCTTTGATACTTTTTGTCCATACGATCTGAGTTTTTTTTCAAATAGTTGCATTTGATTGACATCGCTCGAAATAAGTGATTCAAATCTCGCGAAGAGAATTTCAATTGCTATTTATGTCGAATACGACACTAATAAGTTTAGACTTTCAGATCGATTACATAAGAATTTTATTATATGTTCAAGATTTTCCTTGTTCACAAGTTTCGATTTAGAGGAAAAATATATGTATATATTAAGATACAATTATTAGACAATTATATCAAGATACAAATTTGAGTATACCTACTGCGGTAGGCAAAATATCAAACGTAATTTACTTACCAACAAATAAAGATGTAACGTATTTGGTTACGTAGTAATTGCGAAGACCAAAAACTGACATGCCCGCAGCGGACGACGTAGCAAATCTGTAAAGAAAATCATAAATATTAAACTCAATTAACATTTTTTAGTCAATTTCTTTAGAAATGGTTTTTATTTTGACACTGGAAATTGTCACTATAATGTCGGTCATTTGTGGACGAACTAACAGAAGAGCTAATTTGAGAATAATGGCGCGAGAGACTTAAAATCTAACTATAATTTTGTAATAAAAACTCTTTAAAAAATCTTGAAGAAGCTTGTTAAAAATAACAATTATGAGTACCTACCTTAAAATATAATAACATACAGACATGAAGCGAGAAAATTAGGTACTTCATAAAATTAAACGTTTATTTTTTATGAAATATGAGGAGCGGAGTCTGCAGTCCATCTATATATGTATATGCATTAGCTTGGATTATATTTGTAAGCAAAGAGTACCTACACTAGGTACTTAACTACACCTATTAAATAACCACCGTCGTAATACTAATACCAATACAACCGAGAAATTATATGCAAATTCAAATAAAAGTATGTCGGTACCTAAACTCAACACAATCGATATTTATACAGTTCATAGTTCCGTGTAAACAGAATTGGTTTTTAAATAAAGCGGGGAAAAATTGAATTCCATTGCAAAAATGCCTTTAGGTTTTAGCGTGATTTTCTGCCGCCGCCCGTGGGAGCATCGATTAAGGGTCATAGTTTATTTTTACTGTGTTTTCAAGGCAGCGGTTGTCGGGATTTTTTGTTCGACGTATATTAAAGTGTTATTACAAGATTTTACGATAGAAAGTAACTTTAAACATTGAAGAGAAATAATTGTCTATTAACGGTTATGTTTAATTGGTTTTCAAAATAATAGCATATTGTTATACTCTGGTACTGGCGCTTATGTGAAACATTGTAAATTTTTGAAGTTGTGTCAGATCGAGCGTATTGCCATTTTATATATTGGAGAAATATATTTCGTTAAGTTAATAGATTAGTCTATAAATATTATAAAACAAAGTCCCTGTCGTGTCTGTCTGCCTGTCTGTTCGCGATAAACTCAAAAAGTACTGGACGGATTTTCTCACAGTTTTCAACAATAGGTAGAATGATTCCAGAGGAAAGTTTTGATGCATAATAAGTTAAGTTTTTAAATTGGGCAAGAAATTTAATAGTTAAATTCAATATAGTGATTCGGTCGTGTTTCGAAATAGACGTTTCTAATTGTTAGTTTTTGCAACTAGGTAATGACTGAAGGCATGTATGAAAGAAAAATAATGTAAGTAAATATAAACAATACTGTCCAAGCGAAGCAGGGCTGGATCGCTAGTACTTATATAAAACAAAGTTCATCACTTTTGTTACCAGCGATAGTAAGCCTGAAGCTACGCGATTTTCCTTTTATTTAGAATTCAGGATAGATCGAGCAAATGTAAGACGTCCATTAACATAATTTAATAAGGGAAGGAGCAAAATTTAATCAACTAATAGTAATAAAGTACTGTTTCCTTAATTATCGATATTAAAGTAGTAGAATGTCTCATAGGCGACCTATAATTTAATATTGCGGTGTAACGGTGTGTGTAACGTAATAAAATCGTGGACTATAATGAAAATTCAATATTTAATATACTGCAGATAAAATTTGTTTTTAGTATTACAAGATCATGTACTACACTTAGCTGTATTCGTTTCATAATACTTGTTTTTCACGAATGTAAAACATACTTATTGCATACATTAATTATTTTTTATGGTAACTACTAAGTTTTTAAAAATACTTAGCGAAACGAGGCCAGTTCCTACTTCGCGTGAACTTAAAATAGCTTGTAAAGCAATACTTTAAGATCTTAAAGTATCGCATTAAAACATGCAACTAGAAACTTTAAACTGTGGCATTTCGTTCTTTTTAAACGAATAACGGGAAATTAGTGTGCCGGTTACTTGATATTAAGTGATTGCTGCAATCCATGTACAAAGACGACTAACATCGAAAATCTGTCTAACCCAACCAAAGATCATCACTATATTATTGGTAGATGGCCGTTGTAAACCTTTTCAAAAGCCTTTGAGCTCTTTTATACAATATAAGGGTAATAAATAATCTTGCTATTTATACTAAAAGTGGTCTTATTTTTAAAATGTTCAATATTGTTTTGAGACAGATTGATCCAAATTGCTCAGTTTGTCCATTACTAAATTGTTCTACCGTAAAATTGTGCTCAGCCACTAGATGATTTTATTGTGACTTATTTAGGGACAAAACTGAAGGAATATTTGTTGTATTTTAACCAAACGTTTTGTTTTATTAAATTATGTGCGCTGCAGACCTGTCATACATCCAAATTTGTAACATTAAATACGACTATCAGCGCTGAATAATGTTTTTTTACAAAATTACACCACTTAATTGTTAACAGAGCGTAGTACTTTATTTTCCACAGACAAAAAATCTGTCGTCCTCTTATAAGAGGAATCAGAAGTTATGTGTATATTAGAGTGAAATTGCCGCTTGCTTAAAAAAATATATACATCGCGAGGAAACTATGTCTAAGGGTTTTCCATAGTCTTGTCTATGATACCTTCTTATACTTATCTGTCCAGCGTGGTAGACTATAGCTACCCATATTGTGTAAGCGCTATTCCCAGCAATGGGGTAACAATGAACTGACGGCGAGGCAAAATCGATTTAGAATTTATTCACTTGTTTTTATCTTTTCACAGCACTTTAATTGACACATCACTTTGTTGACATCCTTCCATACAAATCAACAGTATGAAAAATTTCAAATTCATGTTCTACTTTTAACGAAGCTCGTTTGTTAACTTTACTTGTTGTTTTGCCGAATATCAATGTTTGTTCATCACACGTTTCACGATTGGTGTTGCAATTTTTAACAAGGCGAAACACGCAAATGTTTTTAAAATATTGAAGGGTAGCGACAGTTCTGTTTTTTGTTTTAAAGCGAGTACATTTTACATTTTTATTTAGCAGAAGTTGGTAACGATCGCTCAGTGTACCTGATGTTAAGCGGTCATTGCCACCCGTGGACGTGTGTTACCTACACCATTAAGGCTAGAGTCAGAAATCGATTACAGATGCGTTGCGACCCTTGACATAAAAAATAAGGCTCCTTGAGCCAGTCTGCTTTACGTCTTTCGTCGAATTAGATCATATTAATTGCATACTGCTGTTATAAGGTAGATATAATACAAATATATATTTTTTATGCCAGAAGAGTAACAAACGAGTATGCCAACGACCTGACATTAGATAGGCGAATGTAGGCGATGTATATCCATGTACAACCACAAACATCACTGAAAACCTTTCTGAGTTCGAACATAGATGCGTTGCTACTCCTGAGGACTAAGATGACCGCCTCGCTTCAAAATGTACCCGGCAACCGCACCTCTCCAACCGAAACACAAGTAATGCTTTACGGGGATTATAAGGGCGGTACCTCCCCGGTCGAACTATGGTTCTCCCGCCTATAAGTGCTTGACACAAATCATGTACTGGAAAGTTTCCATAAAATTGTTTTAAAATGCTTAACTTCGAAATGTTTAACTAATGAGGAATAAGACGGAAACATAAAATGGAAACTATCAATGCTAAATAGTATATATTTTATAACATATTCATGATATCTATCAATACAGTATCACCGTCGCTATACAAGCAAATGAGTAACTATTGTTTGGTTGATTATTCAGAGGTCTATTTAGTGCACCGACGCAGATGTGGTTAGTGCAGTCAATGATTTAGGTGCAGAGTAGCTGATACGGATATTCCAATTGGGGCCAATTTATTCCCTTTATCTGATATGTAGGGTTGAAACTAAAGCGTGTTTCTGTAAAAGCAAACGTGGAAAATGTAGGTTATTTTACAGTATTATTTTTAGTTTGGTTTATAAAAATGCTTGTTATACAGATCCAACATCAATAGTGGTTATGATTGGTTAAAAATAATGCGAGTTACAAACTTTGGATGTAAATATGTGTTCACAAACAGTCAAAATATGAAATACATGAGTATTTCATATAATATTTGCAAGGCAGAACGACAGTTTGATAGGTAACACTGCCGCTCTCATAAGCAAGAAGTTATTTTGTTCCGATTTGAGCGGTGCGGTTGCCGGCTATACATACAAGCTAGGTGATTATCGTAGCCACGAATATAGTCTTATTTCAGGTTGGACGTAGATGTGCATGGGCTGCAGATTGCTTTAAGACCAGACGGCCTGTCGGCTCGTTTGTTGTTGTTCTAACAAAAAATTCTGAAAATATTTTTCTATACTCTATGATGTGACAACTAAACTAAAATAAAGCAAAAGTCGAGCACGGCATATCATCATTGTTAAATTCCATAAGCTAAGAACTGTATTTGATAGAAACTTATAAACTTAAATCGCAGTTCACTCCTATGATTGTAGTACTAATTCGACCCCATTATCCATATACTTTTTTCAACACAATAAAATACTGTAGTGATCATTGCGAATAATAGAACTTCAGTATACTAATATTTTTTAATTTCTAATCAACTAGTGACCCGGCCCAGCTCTGCTCGGGTAATAGACTTATATTTACTTACATTATTTTTCTTTTCTACATGCATCCAGTCATTACCAAGTTGAAAAAACTAACAATTAGAACCATTTATTTCGAACGACTGAATTACTATATTGAATTTAACTATTTAATTTCTTGCCCAATTTACAAAAAAATAACTTAACTTATTATGAATCAAAACCTTTCTCACGATTCTTGCTACCTTTTGTTGAAAACTGTGAAAAAATTCGTCCAGTACTTTTTGAGTTTATCCTGAACAGACAGACGCGGCGGGGGACTTTGTTTTATAATATTTAGTTATAAAGATATTTTCCATTCATACAGAAATAAGCCTTTTTGTGGTTCCTTTAACGAGGATACTACTGGTTTATATACCTCAAATTTTATACACAGAGTAAACACAGAGTATCTTTAGTCTTGTTATAGGATATATATTGTCACTAGGACCTCGATGAAGACGAATATACATGTATAAATTCATAGACTTATACGTAGGAGCACTCTCAAGTTTTCGATATTCCATTAAGTTATAATTAATGCAATATTGGTAAACAGTGACTTTACGTGCTTTCAAAGCTTTGAGTGGTCTTCACGGGCTTCACGAAGCGTGCTCGAATATTGAATGCAATATACGAAAATTGTTAGTAAATTTCATTATCGACGATAGGTATTTTATATGGTTTTCGGTATGTTTTATAATTTATACTGTGTACACAAGATGATGTTTATTTTGAACTTATACAAATATGTGCTCCTCTCGCTTTTATTAGTAATACGTATTTTTCTAGTTTGTTACTCTCTGATATTCTGGTTAAAGTTATAATCGGTTATATGTGTAACGGATGATGAGGCTAAATGCGGTAAATAAAAATATTAAGCGATGATTTAGCAAAAAAAATACTTAATACTTATTACCACGATTTGATCGCGACTCACAATCGAAATTTATGTAAATAAATTTACTTGAAAACAATACATTTAAACAACATTCCAGTAAAATCAATTCTAAGGTTTAGTACTTATGAAGTCGGTTATATCTGTTGCAATGTTTTTAGTAATCTCTGTTAAGCCTAAGTCTTTGAAATACGACTGAAGGAATAAAATATAAGAGAAAGCGTCTAAAATGTAATAGCCATTATTGATTTATAAATAAAATATAGATATTAGAAATAATTAAAAACAAAAGGTCGAGTCGATAACAGAGATAATGGTTTGCGGTACATACCGATACTTATTCATTAAAGACGCCTACTAATATGTAAGTGTGTATTCTTTGTGCGAATTTATATGCTCGTGTATGTATGTGCATGTGTGTGTGCATATTTTTGTATGCATTGCAGAGGTACCAATTGCACATATTACCTAGTTGATCTGTTGGTAGTAATCGCCGCCCATAGTCATCATCGACCTTTACGAACACAAAAATCGACAACAATCGAAATCGAATCGAAACAATCCAAGAACGAAACCAAAAATCCTTACCGAAATCGATCACGCATGCGTAAGATCCCATAGTAATACATTTATAAAGATTCGATACAGTAAATATACATTATGCTACCCTCTAACTCGGTTGTTATAATGCGCTTTGAAAAAATTCTACCACTTTCAAGTTATTGCGTGTGCACTGGCATTCGAGTGTATAGGATCTAATCAACCGTGTGGGGAAGCGCATGCCATTTGCGTCCAACGTAATACGTTAGAGTGCGCCCGAGGCATGTTATGCGGTTTAGACAGATCAGGGATGCAACTAGTATGTGAACCTCTGCGGTTCGACTGGAGAGGTACCATAATTGTTTCTAACGTGAGGCATTTCTTGCGCTTCGACGATTTTCAGTCGGGTTTGTGGTTATACATGGTTATCTATGGGCTACGACTACTTAACATCAGGTGGTTTGCATGCTTGTTTGCTAATCTTCTTACAAAAAAAAATGTGTAGGTACTATCGTTATCCTCATAAACCGCCATGAAACAGCTTTTGCGTTTCAAGTGAAGAAGGGCGGTCGCCCGCTATACTATTAATTGAGCAGATTATCTTCATTGTTAAGAGTAGCAATGCCGCTATGGCCGACCTCACAAATTACTTCAGAAATAATTTGAGTTTGTATGTATTTTCATGTGTAGCAGCGACCATCTTATATGAGATGATTTGTTTGCTGCTGTTTGCCATTCTTTTCATATAGAAAAAAATGCAAGACGGATACCCTTCATTATTTCAAATATGACGTCATTAGGTACGTCACGTGGAAATCTGTAGTCCGTTAACGAAACGAGATTTCGACGTCTGCTCCGTTCTGCGCGTACGGATGTCTGTGAGCGTCGAAATGGCAACGTCGCATTTACATGTAACATAACGCAATATGACATATTCGGCAGAAATTAGAGTCATAGGATCTATTAAGCCCACACCGTGACAATAATAGATTATTAATCGTTAATAGATTATTATCTACCCAGGAATATAAAATATTGACTTTATTATGATTAACGGATTTATTGTGATAGATAGGCAATGGAGGCATCGCGTAATGTAGCGCTGCCCTTTATCATAAGACAATTATTTTAATCATTAGGAGTGACACTATACACAAATATTCCATATATTGTATTCCACATTCTATATATTCTTATGTCCTTAGACCGATGACACTTGGACACCATGTCCGAGTAAGTATTTCAACATAAAAAGGGATACATCCAAATGCTGATGGTAACAGTGATACATTATCACGAAGAACGAACAAGTACTATTCAAATACGTAACAAAACAGAGACAAGATTGACGGTCTCATCTAAACAATTCATTAGCGTTGAAAAGAGCTCGTCGGAATAGGTAAAGATTACTAGTCCATTTACTGGGCTATGGTACACACATGACTTGGATAGACTGTTATACAGCATGTAACTTTTATCACGAACATTACATTGAAAATCAAAGGGACGTTAGAGATACTTTAGAGTGGAATGCGGAATGTTATGTGACTGTTATTAGATACTTATCCTCAGGAGTAGCAATGTATTGACGTTCGAGGTCAGATAGGACTTCAGTCCTATTTGTGGTTGCACGTGGATGTTATGGGCTGCGACTACTTAACATCAGGTAGTTTGCAAGCTCGTTTGCTACTCTTATTACATAAAAAAGATATTATTATCCATCTGTCTGTCACGATAATTTTTCAGAGAAACGTTAGAAGCAAGAAATTACAAATCTGAGTATTTACTTACTTCTCATATAAACATTTAGTATTACAGAAACGAATAGATTCCAGATCATTTCAGTTTCAGACCAACTGAGAATAGGACCGCTGGACTGCATTCCTACTGGAGTAATGCGAGCCATTACAAGCGTATCAGTTTGAAAAGAACTTAATCAACACTACTGAAGTGGACAAAGCTTCCGCGTCCAATTTCCGTATGCAGAATGAGCACAATGCATGTCATGTGGTCGTGAGATCTGTGCATAGTTTAACGTATAAGTATATTGACTGGAATAGATAAAAGAGTAGTATTGGCTACGTAACCTTGAACTTTAAAAACTTTAAACACAACTGTGAAATGTTTCAGAAGGTTACGCGTCAAATTAAATTAGTAATAAGGTTTTAAAAAAGATAATATGGGGTTACAAAATTACAACTGATTGCTGCCTGAATTATTTTAAACGTGAAAAATGTGTGAGATAAAACTATTATAAGGAACCATTATCAACGGATGCGATTCAGGAGCTGTTCATTTTTTTATCCATTTTAATTTGTGCGCGCATTTGTCACAGAAAATAACTATAACACTAACTACCTCCAATCCTACTGCATACAACATAACTAACTACAAAGCTATTCAAAAAACAATTTTATAGCCGTGTTTGGTAATTAAATTTTTTTTTTGGTCTTACTGCGAAATGGTGACCCTCTATTATGTTTACTATATTTGTGTTACAATATTTTTAGAAAAAAAAATTCATTGAGAAGCTATCATATATCTAAAGACACGTCGCATCCACGATCGTATTAAATATCATATTTATTATGCTGCGCGATACCGCTAAAAGTTATTGCGTAGTGTAAACGTAGCAATGAACTTGACACACTAACCTAGTTTGGTTATATTTACTAAGTAAGCGCTTTGTGATAATACTAGTGTATTAGCTGGAGCACTACGTTTAATATACCTGGTGCGGATTACCGGCACAACGATTAAAATAGCTTATACTGTTCTCTGAGACTGAAACTAAATATCAAAGGTCATGTTTTGAACATACAAGGTAAACAGTAAACAATGCCGGCTGATGTTGTAATGGATTGACCAGTGACCTTTGACGTTTAGTAAGCGTAGCGATACAGTAATAAATGTGTTATGTTTTACATTATAAGCATGCATGCAAGACATAATAATAAGTGATCGCTATAGCCCACTGATATCCACATCCAACTTCATAAAGGTGTAGTCTAATATATGGATGCGTATGGATGCGTTGCCATACTCTTGATACCATCTTATCTTGAAGACTGAGAAAGTGGCGTCGCTTGTAAGCAAAGACTGTAACAACACTTTAAAAATGTATGCTTCTGTTAAATCTTATTTTAGGATTTCATACGATTTCATTAAAATGGTCCACCTTGATTACGTATTGCCGCTTACATTGAGAATGAGAAAAGTTTTGTAGAACACATATTGTAACAGTATCTACAACGTAAAGTAACGTCCGTTGTGTTTTATAATTAGGAGGACAGTTTAGGAGTTTCCAATAAGTCGTCGGCTTACACATTACTTTCTTCAGGTGACCGCTAGTGACTTTCAGTGGACCACTTCATGCAAGCATTTGTCATTCAGACAGCATGTTAAGGTATGAGTCTAAATCGTTATAGTTGAATTTCAGTTTTTAAGGTAGTCATAGGCCTTAGTTAGCTAGTGACTCATATTTACCTACTCTTCATCAACCCATGAACATGCTGCAGGTTTTTAACCTACACTTATTCCAGAAAAACCGTGACCAGCAATGGATAATTGAATGGCATAATAGATAGTAAAATGGAAAACAGCAATTTTATACAATTTATCATGAAAAAGATCATCTATCCAACAAGCTTTATTTATCCCACGTTGAACTTAGCGACCTAGTAGGGTAATTCGCGATAGTACATCTCTTTACTTCAGTAAATGAATAATTATGCTTGAAAACACTTCTGCCAATTTGCTCGATTTTAATCCATTAGTCACGGTTTACAACATCCCAGAGACAGACTTCTCGGCATAGCTGACAAGATCATAATTAAACATTAGCTTAGCATGATTTATCTGCACATTAAAGTATTGCATAAATATAGTATGTATGTACATAATTGTACATAGTTAGTCGTTGGTAAGAGCATCACTTAAAAACTATAGAACCGATTTGGATGATTAATTAAATATTGGATTATTAGTCCAAGTAAGGCATTTAGGAAAAGAAAAAACTAATAGATTTCAATTGAATAAGAATATATCGAAAAAGAACTAAAATATTTTTTCTATGGAAGTTTCGTATGAACTCAAAAGCACTATAATGCATATGTTTATGTGCTTTTTTGATTAATTAATTGATTTAATTAATTTAAATCCTCGGGAAAAGACGGTGTAATTACAAAGTCGGGACGGAAGGAGGACGAAATAACAGTAGATGGGGTACGGCTGGGAATTTAAAATCCACGCTTACGATCAGATTAATAAACGTGGATAGAAACTAATATCTAAAGGACATTAGTATCTGAAATATAAGCCAAATGCTATTTACAACAAAACATAGTTTGCAAGAAAAGACCATAATAAGGAATAACATCGCAGTTTTTGGTCAACATGTCAAGATTATAGCTTGCTAAATTTCCTGTTTGACAACCATGTGTAGAGCAAGTATGAGCATACCGTATCTCTACATTAGCATTGTATAACCGACCGCAGCTACCACGTGGACCGGTAAATGTTAATAATTGGCGTAAGGTACTTAACCGGAATATGGAATAGTTAACAGAGTTTTAGGTAACTAAAACTTAGTTAGAACAAGTTTCGAATAAGGTTTATCAATGTTTGCTACCGACGAGGAATTAGGGCGCTGAAATTCTGAAGCAGAAAGTCAAATTTCGAGTCCAAATAGTACCTATAGGTGATCGATTCGTCATTGATCACAGGTATTTATTACACGTAAAGACTTTACAATTGACCAATTGGAACTCCACGTCTTCAGGTGTTGAGACCAACATGTCTATATATGCTCCAACGTACGAAGTGTGCGACTTTGGGTTTTGTTTCGGCCTAATACTAATAATGTATAGGTGGTAGATCCGTTCGTGCGGGGAGGTACTACCGCCGCCCTCGCAATCCGCCGTAAAGCCTTACTTGTGTTTCGGTTGAAATGGTGCGGTTGCCGGCTACATTTTGAAACGAGGCGACCATCTTAGTCCTCAGGAATAGCAATGCATGTACGTTCGAGTTCAGATAAGATGTCAGTCGTGTTTTTGGTTGTACGTGGATGTCTATGGGCTGCGACTACTTAACATTAGGCGATTTGCATACTCGTTTACTACTCTGCTCACATAAAAAAATACTACACCACTATACATACTTCGCGCTGATCGGTATCGTTCTTTCGTGATTTTCTTCCACCGACTACACGAAACAAACACCATTATTGACTTTTTTGACAATTCGTATTCAAGATGCAGAATAAAATGAGTTTTTTTATATTGAAAATTAGTACAGGATACTAAATGTTACTGATATCAATGTATCATTTTATTCACTTAAAATAAATAATTCTAATGAGAAATGCTATTTCCAGTTTATAAAATACATTTATATCATAAGCGACCTGTTTTTGACAATTAATCTCAATATCGAAGTTCTGTAAGAAAGACGTGTACGAAAACGTTAGAGTTCAGAATAACGTTTTGTTTCGTTTTTCCTTGCTGTTGAAATTCGTATTTTCGTATGTTCAGAGCAGACCTACTGATCACATCCCTCAAATCATGATATAGTACCTAATTAGATGTTATATTCAAGAGATATGGAAAACTTAATTGCTTAGTGAAAGGCTTTGGTGGTGGGCATTGGAACGACGGTGATTACTACCATCTTTTTACATAGAAAAAAGCAATCAATACTCAGAACAGACAGGTGTATCTTATTTGTCAATTACGTAGACTTTATGCCAAATTTCTGATATTCTGACATCATAATACCAATTCAATATATATGACTATGTATTACGGATTCATTGCCATTTTGATATTAATTATTCGTCAGCGTCCTCGTATATTCACGTATTAATTAATAATTAGTCTCTGACACAAATACACGATATATTTGCTGTTAGTAATTGCTTTATTTGCTTTTACTTTACTTGATACTTTTAAAGAGGTTTGAAAGCATAGTTCGTAACTTATATGACGAATTTACCCATTTGCAATTTACGGACACTTTGTAATAAGTGGTCACTGTTACTTCTCTGAGTAATCTTTGGACAAGTCGAACTAAGTCTTTACTGTCATTTTTTAAACGAAGCTTATATTAACGTCACTTCGTTATTGTGTATTTCGAAATAAATTCTAAATTTTGTAATTCTAAACTGGACCAAATTTAAATGAGATCTTAAAGGTACAACACACTTGTTCTGGATATATTCAAATACATGCATACGAGAACCTCAAATATACTACATATTAATTAATTAATAGTAAACATAATAACATTAATAAAACAATAGCTTGGATATATAAATTAGAATTTTTATGTCCGTTGTCCCCACAGATTTTTTACTCTTATAAGATCTCTATACTATCTCGATATACTCTTATAAAGGCTGCCAACTTTAATCTTAGTAATAATTTTGTCAACAACTAATTTATTTATTGGAAATAGTTTTATGTATACATATAATGAATAAATTGTATAAATTTAACATTCGCACACAATGTCCCTTAATCTAAGATGGAGGCCTAATTTAAGAATTTAAATCAGTCTATAATTAAAGCTACCTATTGACCATTCCCTAGAAACAAAAGAGAATAACTAATGCCCTTCATCAAAGGGGCTATAATTTGCGACTACGTCTCCTTGTAATTAAATTCTACACCAAATCGAAAATTTATCAACTCAGCCTTACTTGGAATGACTTTTTGATTTCCTGCAAGGGTGGTGGCTCCTAAAAGGATGGTACGAACAAATTAAAAGCTAGACAGCTAACTAGAACGAAGACTAAGGAAATTACCAATCTTACTGTTCGTTACGTGATTAGAATAATAATTCCATCACGAAAATATTTACGTTTGATTTATAGATCACCGTTTGCAAAGATTCGTTATGGCCTCATTGGAATAAAACGGCACTTGGAACATTGTTCATAATCTTTGCGGATTGTTGCCTCACCATAGTTAGGGGTTAAAACATGCAACGGTTCACTCTTTGTCGAGACTCTTTTTAGGTTTTTAAAACGTTCAATTATAATCTATAGATATTGAAAAGTGAACAACGTACAACAAAATGTTTTTGACGATAATTTCAACATTAAAGTTTCCATGTGAACAGAATTTCTGTCAGAATCGAGTTTGGAATATTCTATCTGATACAGACCTATTCGAAACATAGCACATGTATACATCTTCTGAATAATACGAATAGCTGCGTGTAATCTTGTTTCCTAATTGTGCTTTTAGACAATGGACGCCAGATTACAATTTGTTCGTCTTAATGGGTATTGGGCGCAATTATTGGCACAATAGCTTTTCCTAGAAAGCTTGAGTAATCTATGTCGTCGGATAAGAGACAACTAAGCCAGAGGATTACGCTAATAGGCCATTTACTTTCTGTATCATATTAATTGTTTCTGGATACAAATATCATAGAAAAATCATCGTGGTATCTAAGACATAATAATAAAAACTCATCAAAATAAAGACAGTACCTTAAAAGAAATCATTTTAGACGAGTATTAAACAGGCGTGGTGTTTCCTCACGATGTTTTCCTTCAGCGATAAAAAGTGATCATTTATTTGTACTATGCACATGAATTCTAAAAATCGGAGGTACGTGCCAATGTTTTTGATCCAGAGCATTGGTAATAAGAGGGCGGGATCTTAACCCCTAGTCTATCAATGTTTGGTTATGAAAAAGTTATGTAGGTAGCTACCAAGACGCAAGTTAGTCAGTACCGAAAGCTACACCCACCTAAGAAGTTATTTATTCTCTTCTGAGCCAGAAGTAATCCAACCACAAGAAACCGATAAGGAAGGCGGCTTAAGTTGGATTTTGTCAGGAGACTTTCGCTTTAACACTTTTCCTGCGACGGACAACACGCTTGTGGCTTGGACACACGCTGTCGGCGCTACAAGACTGGGGGGATATTACGTCTGTGTATTCGTTGATGATACATAGATGTTAAGTATACAATACAACATTTCAGTAATGTGTCGGCGCAACCTCATTCTAAACAGATGTTCTCTAGTTTAGTCTGCATCCCGCAACGCTGACCCAATCTAACATATGAGCACCACAGACAAGTTTTAAACGACGGAGTATTTTAATGTAGGCAGTCAATCGACGAAAGGGACAAGGACGAAAAGGGACTTTTAGGCATGCAATTGACTACAATGTCCAACATCAGGTGAAATGTAATAAAAATAAAAAATTGGCCGAATACAAATCACGCAAACCGTTCGGAAATATAATAAAATATTAAATTAAATTTTCGTTACGTGTTTATTGTTACTACTACAATTATTCACAATTATAGACAATGATATTTTAACTATGATTAATATGGCTTGGAATAATATAATGGAAAACAATTCATTGTCCAAATAATTTCAATTTTGAAATACACAGCCTATTGATAAATTCAGTATGAAATTGTTAGGTAACTATAAATGTTGCGGTTAACAGTGAAGCGTCGATTGCCTATCGGGTTGCTTTTAATCAACTGCGTTAGCTTATTCGATAGAAAACCAATATCCGATTTGGCAATTTACAACAAAAGTGAATAAACAATTGGTACATTACTTATTATGAATTTAGTTTATTATGTTAAATGCACATACTCCATTAGGAGCAATTATGAATTTGGAGCAAATATATTTAACAGAACTGAGCCATAAAATACTTGATATCAACTTTAATGCATTTGCATTTTTAAAGTAGTAAACAAACATACAGTACGGCTATGGTAACTCCATGTAGACAAAGAAACACAATATCAAGCTATAATTAGAAGCAAAACGACTATCCTAGTCCTTAGAAGTATCAGCGCACCTACGGACGACCGTAGTAGGACTTCAGTCTTTTTTGATTTTGTATGTGGATGTCCATGGGCAGCAGCGACTTCTATCCGGAAGGTGGCTGGTAAGTGTAGCCAGATACTATAGCTCTTCGACCAAAACATAATGTTAGATTTTAAGGGCGGTGCTGGACCTCACCGTTGGAATTATAGTTCTATCATTTTCATTTATGGAATTTGATATGGAAGATTATTTGTGATATCATTTTTGATTATTAATTTCCAATTTACTCTGAGTATCCATCAGTACATCAGTACCTATTTTTAAGGTTTGCCTTTTGCATTTAAATTTGCATATTTCACAATGACGTCTTAAGTTTTAAGAAACGGACAATTAGTAGTGCATCTCAAAGGGGCAGCAATTTATTTTCTGAAGAGCACTTACCCTTGAATCTTTTGTTCGCAAGAATGCTTTGACATCTGATGCCTTTTGTTTTCTCTCTGCCACAAACGTTTTGTTGGAAATTATTTCAATGCGTTTTTTAAGTACTTGATATTTAAATGTACCTTCGATGGAATGGGTATTTTTGTTTAAAAATATATAAACATCGTTTTCCTATAGCAACAAATTGGTTTCCTTTCAAAAGAAAAAGGATTACGACAACAATCCTCTACATTGGGCAATACTATTTGGTACATTTAGAACATAAAGAAATCGCAGGCATGCAGGTTCTTCCGGGTGTTTTCCTACACGTTTGAAGTAAGCAAAAAATCAAGTTCATAGTTTCACAGTAAGTAAAATCAAGTAGAATAGTCCAAAGGACGTTAGTTAATAAAAGTTGATTAACACATAGATAAATCGAATTATTAGTCAAAGAGACTTAAATTCGGCTAATGGAGTATATGACACAGGTAACGTCAATCCGTCCACTGCATAACATGTTTATTGAGTAAATTATAATTACACTGAATCACAATATTGTATTTAGAGGAAAACCAAATATTATTTAGTTACAATAATAATATCATGTTATTTTTGTGAAGTTTGCGTCGGTACCTCGATTGAACTGCCAAAAAGGGATTTGGTCGCAACTATGGTCCCAAATAACTAACACGCAAGTTATCAAAAGAAGATTGAGCAAGCTTACCGCTAAAGGCGAACAATTCCAAACGTATGAAGTGTATAGATATATTGGTCATCGATCAATAAGTTTACGAGAATAATGATATGAGAAACTTCATGTCCAGCACTGACATAAGTACCTATATCGAAGTTTTGAATAATTTCGGGAAGGAATGATTTTGTGATGAGAGTGATGCTCCTTGTATTAAATCTAAATACCGGTAGGTTACTATCGCCGCATATCCCGGTAATCAGGAGAGTGCACAGTATAGAAGAAAGTTTGCGAATAGTTACAGTGCGAGCTCTGGACATCAATAGCATGAGATTTGTGAAGACGAAAACTTGTTATGGAAGTTGTTTTGCTTCAGCAAAACAGTTTGGACGAGATGGAGTTTGGAACTTTGCATGCCCCAGAAGGGGCCCAAAAGTGCGTAATTAAAGATGCGTTTTACATGGCTGCAGGAGTTTTCGTGTGTAAAATTCTGAATAAACGCAATCTTTTTCCAATTCGATGTTTCCCAAATCTGTATTTCTTTAAATATTTTCCATAAACACTTAAATAATCGTTTAAAGAGAAGTTCTCTGCAATACTTTTTGTCGAAACCGAAAATTAATTTTATTCTCATCAACTCCGTTAATATTATGAGCAGTATATTTATACATGGTGCTTGCAACCTTAAAGCTAATAGGTATTTATTTAACAAAACATACTCATTTAATAACCTTTCGAATAACATTATTAGATGTGGTCAAAGCTGCTAAGTTTTGGGGAAAATTATTTGCAACTTTACACATTATTTCAAAACTTTCAAGCTTTGACTGAGTTGTTAAACACTTAAAGTTTAAAATCGCTCAAATTAGTTTGCTGTTTGCAAATCCTTTATGCAAAGACGACATTATTCACTCAAGTCTAGCTCCTTGCAAACGTTTTAATTATGTTCAAATTTATTCGTCAACTACTTCATGTTCCAATCTGAACATATGTACTAGGAGTGCCTGTAGCTTGGCATTACAATAGTACAACGATGTCTCTTGTCTATAGGAAGCGACTAAAGTGGGACTTTCGGCTTCAAGAGTGGTGAGAGTGGGAGTTTAAATCGTTTCAACGTAGCGATCCTAGGAAGAATGTTTATGTAAGCCGGGAATGCTCCATCAAAATGTGCTCGAATGGACCATCATCTTAAAATGTACCGGCAGCGTTCATATAGAGAAGAGAAGAAAAATCGATGGTATCAAAGGAGGAAGCCATCGAGGGGTTTTTAGTGGGTAGAAACTACACGTCGCGATGTTATCGGGTATCTGTAAAAGGTTTTACCAGTTGAGAAAAATGGTACTTATAGAAATACACCATGATTTATCGATACAAAAATAAATAATATGTTTAAAAATCTTTACCGATATTTCTTTCAAGCTAAACAAAAGTTCCCAAGAAAAGGGTCTCGACAGAAGGACAGACAACAAAGTGATCTTATAAGAGTTCCGTTTTTCCTTTTGAGATATGGCACTCTAAAAACTTACTCGAGTCCTTTTTAGATGATATATTCCTGCGTCAAGTTGAATAATAAATGTTAAAAATATTTAACTAATTCAATTTATAATTTATTTATAAAATATATCTATAACGTAATAAGTTTATTTCAATATGTTTATTTTTAACGGAGCAAAATAACTACGTAGAAGTAAAATATATACATCTAATAAAATGAAATAATTTATTATGACTATAATTATGTATACAGAACATAAATACACAAGACTTATTTATTTAATTTGACGGTGATGAAGAGACTTGAGGGCATAAGAGAAGGTCATGGCCATTTACTGTCATGACACACGAGTCGATATTACCCTCAAGGCGCGCTGAGAGCTGTTTCAAATCAAAAATTAATCCACAAAAGCAAATTAATTCCCGTATGAGAACAAGACTGGCAAACAGTAAGCACAACGTACCAGAATAGCGGTCGGTCTAAAGTTAGCGCCCCTCGTGGGCCCGAGTATCTATAAATAACATTCACTCACGTGTGAGGTGAAAGAACTATAACCTGGGGACTGGAAATCTTTAGCGGAAAACTACATTTATTTATGTTATAACCTCCGGGATATTTGTTTCTCTTACGTACTACGCGTAGATTTACGTTAGGTTTTGACACAAATATTGTAGTTTACTATGCCGTACAAGTTTTGTTAGTATTTGACTGGTTTACATGTGGCCGTTATGTGCGGTTGTGGAATTTTTATAAGTTCGACTATATATTCTCGACGGTATATTCAATTACTACACTCTTAGTACACACCTTTGTATGTTTAGCTAACCGTTCTGTAGAACTTTACTACATATCTGAATACATTAGCATTTAATTATGACGCCCATCTAGTTTATAATATAAAATAATGTAACATCCATGGGTTGCAATGACCACTAAAAGGGCAGTGGCTTTCACGACAATTTGCTATTCTTCATTATAAAATAAAAATACCTTCTAGATCTCAACATAGATTCCAGAAAGGTATGATGAATATTGAATGAAATACACAAATACAAAGCCTGTTGCATTTTATTGACAGTTCGAGCGGTCGCAACAAGAGGCGATCGTTCACCTCATCTTCAGTTCTATATTCAGCTCCAATCGGCAGTCAATATATTTAGCCGACCAAATACCTGTTGTGTTCACTAGATCTATTCATAGAATGATACATTCGTGTACAAGAATGGGCGTATTGCAAATGACAAATATTAGTTTGAAACAAGATTGACGAAAACGATCCAACACCGCTTAACGTGTTAAAAATGTAATTATTTTATATAAGACATTCTGTACTAAATGTAGGTTTAATTTAATTTACCTGTCCATTGAAAAGTCTAGTACCGTGATTTACTTATGGCTACTTTTGGTGCGCTTTTCTTTCTACATGCATTAACTTAATTCATGAAGCCTAGAGTTCATAGACAGTGAAAAATTTAAGCCATACGAATTCAAATACGAATATATTTTTGTTTCATTGTAAGAGATTTACATACACTTAATGAATGTCAATGTTACTATGTTAAATAAGTTAATCAGCTTTGAGCGCCGGTCGGCTACGTTTGACCGAAAGAAAAGAGCTGTGGACTTCTGTGGACAAACATTCGTTGTGAGTTTACTATTTGCAACGGGTAGATAAAATACATTAACAATACAGTATAACTCGGGTATGTCTGATTAAGTATTTCAAATAATATCCGTTATCGTAGCTTCGATAAGAATCTCGATATATCCTAGCGATCTGTACGGAAGCGATCCCGTTTTACATCAAAACATCTCACCGTTATTAACGCCTCATTTATCGTTCATCCGTTTTTATATGAATAAAAATCTGAATAGAAATCTTTTCATAGATATTGTTAAGAAATATTACCGGAACTCGCAGTCTATAATAAATATAAAATTAATTCATCAATGACTTAAACGATTAAGAAAAATATCGGGAAAATATATTTATGGCTGAGATTTCTTTATAATTTAAAAAGTATTATTAATAAATTGAGATAACAAGAGTTAATAATAATAAAATCCTAACCTAAATAATCTATAGAGAGTCAATTCCTATCTGACTGGGTATCAAGAATGCCGGCCGCAGTACTAGTCGAAATTCTTTGTGCGAGATATGAACCAGCATATCATATCACAAGCAGCGTTGATATAACTTGGCGCTAATTGATTTTTTTTACAAAAATGGCACTAATTTTACGAAAAATATAAAATGATATTAAATATTAAATTTAATTAGTAACATTTTTCTTTTACGTTTCTAAAACATTATGGATATTTTTAATCGATCTCGTTACCTACCGAACACATTCATTTACTCTTTAACAATTAAATCAGAGGAGTGGAGTAGGTAGCAATGTAAAAATTGAATTCCTTCCAAATGAAACGATTTAAATTACTTGCCTGCACAGAACGGTTGTCGTTGAAAACGTTTTCCTATTTCCCATTTATAGAATCAAATGAAGCTGTGTAAAAAGTTTGCTACAACAGTTTTAAAACCTATTAAAGGTGACACAAAAAGACTGAGTTTAATGTTCATATTTACGTATTTCTTTCTTATGTATACTTCTTTTATATATTGCTAGTTTTTACCCGTGGATTCGATCGCGTTGGAGCCCTTAAATAAATATCAAAGATCATTGCAGCGTGTAATAACTAAAACAATAAACTGGCAGCTAACCTAAAAAAATTGAGTATTGCTAATAATTGATACAACAAATAAATAACATGAAATATACAAAAAAATCAAGACAGCTGAAGCTATAATCAATAAGATATTAAAGTGGAGGTTTTAAAGTTGTTAGATTTTTAATTTTTTTGACAAACAATCATGTCTGCCAATGTACTTTTTTGAAAAAACATTTTTTAAATAAAACGTATCCTGAGCCGTTTTTAATACCCCTAAGTATATGTGAACAAAGTCTCATAATAATCGGTTGAGTGCTTTTGGCGTGAAAGCGTAACAAACAAACTTACATTCACATTCATAATATTAGTATAGATACTAGCTTCTAACCGTGGATTTACACGCAGAAAAGTTGATATCACAATGCATTCCAATAAACCATGCAGCTTTATCTTTATTCAGAATTAATATTTGAAAGAAATATATAATGATTAAGAATTGAAAAAGGTTTCGTCTTCTATTTTCCTTCTTACGAGTTCATTAGTTTCCAAATTTTATGTTAAGCGGACAATAAGCGTCAATACATGGACGATGCTGTCTTTTTTACTTTGAATATATGGATTATATCTATATAAACAACAGAGTTATATATCCAATAAAGACTATATTATTGTTTTAGTATGTGTTTCTTCAAGAACCTATCGGAAAAGATTAAACTTGTAACTGAGTTCGTAAACTCAATCATTTGTAGAACAACTAACAATACTTCGTTGTTCAATTTAAGTTTCTCTCTTTTTTTCCTATCGTTTATGTTGTCTTATTATAAGTTGACGACAAGTTTTAAATTAGATATTTCCAGTAATTTGAATAGCATTAAACTGGCTGCCCCAATTCTATTAAGTTAATCCACTTTGTCACGCGATTATCTTTCCATTAAAATAATAGGACACTTTTTGCAAAGTTAACAAACTTGCATTTTAATATCTACATTGAGCAGGGCACCGGGAATGTAGGATGCCGGATGTTAATTAGTCGCTACAGCTCAAGGACATATACAACCTCAAACAGAACTAAAGTCGTCTCTAATGTCGTGCATAAATGAACTTCTATTCACAAAGACTAAGATGGTCATCTCATTTTTAAATATTACCGGCAATTGCCTCTCTCCACCCTAAAAATAATACAAGATTCAGTTCGAAGTTCAGAAGTCTTCGTTTTATAGGGGCCCGTGGAAGTATAATTATAATAGTACAAGAATCACGATTTTCCTCTCTTAGATAAGAATTTTCTGTTATCTGTGAGACAAAAATAACATTGCTTACAGTACATACGTCTTTAGAATCGAGCCTATTATGAAGTGTCCATTCATGGAATGCATACACCTTTCATGCATGTATGGAGAATTCTCCGGTATCAAGGTATTCTCATGGTGTCTTGATGTCATGGAGCAAGTGATATTTCATTTCTAAAGGGCATTTTCATTTTGTAAAATGAGAACTGTATTTCTTTAATTCAAAGCTGATCCAGGTTTCATTTAGAATTGAGAACACAAATTCATACCACTATGTTTAACTATTCTACTGTACGTAAAAGTACGTAAAGTACGAGCCCCTTTTTTGAATGAAAAGATGAATCAAAACAAAGTTTAAGCTAAATATAGATTGATTATATATTTGTATTACGTACAAATTACCATACCATATTTATACGGCAGCTTAAACACATATGTCTGGTAAAGCTTGGTAAAACATTAACATATTTCGGCTTGTGGATAGCACATAAGATAGGAACTCGTTGCATATGTAAAATGGATAAAACGTTTAGTAAATAAATGTTCCCACGTGAACAAAAACACGAAATTCTATATACCTTCGGAATAACAACGTCACACATCTACATCGCTTTATAAAACGTAACACACGTTGAACAAACGCCAGCAAATGAAAACAATTTGTGTAATTGCAACTACTCGAAAAAAGATTTCAGCCCGAGAACCATTCGTCACTTTTAAATAAAAGTGCAGGTTGAGCGTTTCAACTGAAAATGCAGCCGCACTTTATGTTCGAGGGGAACTGAAAAGAGTAATAATATTAAAAGATTTCGCATCGCACCTCTCCTTGATCTAGACAAATTTAATCTCTAGAGCGAAGCGTTTTTTTGTTAAAATGCAGGTAGGCGACGCAGGATGCCCTCGCTGGGATGCAATTTGCTACCTCATTTAAATTTCTCTATTCCGCTTTAAAACATTATTCTTCAACAATGGCGCTATAGAAAAGTTTTACCTTTCGCGCGCTTTTGGAGACACAGCATGATTGTTTTTTCGCTGTTTCTAGTTTTTTAAGTGTGCGGTTTTGAGGCGAAATAAATGTTTTGTGAGTACATTCATGGCAAAATACGTTTTATATTATTTGCATCAAATTGGCGACAGGTTTTTCTATAAAAAATATTTCGTAATATTTTAATATCTAAAAAAATACATACAACGTAACGTAACCAAAAATGCATACAAATTTCGTAAAGATTACGATACATGCACGAATATAACAATGATACATCAGATAATAAAGTTTACTACGCAATAAAACTAGAAGTAATAGGTGGAATAATTTTGTGGAATTTGTAACTTACTAATGGATGATTAATTTACGTATAACGCGACCAAATTAATTCTCAGAACTGGTAACGACTTCTATATGTTTCTACTTAGACTCCATTATTTTCTATATGGGTTTAGTTATCTAATAGCTAAGTAATTTTATCAAACGTTCAATCGGTCTTCTACGTTAACAACTCATCGATCATCGACTTGAGGTAGGAGTTTTGTTCTATTTGGAGTTTGGTAGATACACATGTTCAATGCGACGGGGACCACTGAATATCAAATGAATTGTAAGCCAGTTCGCTACTTTTATTACGTAAAAAAATATCTGCATTATGTAGTCCATTTCAGTACTGGAAATATTGTAGGCGATAAATTAATTAATAGCTCATTTGTAATTCTACACGAGCATCCAAATCCCTGGTAACGCAAATGGCAAACATGCTCTAATTTTCGAATACATAGCTACTTTAGAAATCTGAATTTTAATATTTAGCGACTTCCTGAATATGGGTAGCGATTCTGGCGTGTAGCCAACGTTCTGGTTTGACCCCCATTTTGGGGTGCGCATTTATGAGTGAGCGAACTTCATTTATATATTTTTTCTTGTACCAGAAAACAAAAGTAATAATATTTGTTGTTCCTCATTGATTCTCGTCGCAGTAATGTGTACCGATATTTTGAAGTGCGCATGTAGGAGTGAAATGAGTGGGGTTTTCTTTATTTTTCATCGGAATCGAAAGTAGCTAACAATAGTATTTGTTTCTTCGCCTCGCATCGGAATAGCGTAATGGATATATTTTGGCCCACCTCTTGTTGCCGGGGAAGCCCAGTGTCTACCAATGGGACATAGAAAGGGTTCTAGACTACGCAATAGTATGTGAACTTTGTGAACGTCTTTGTGGCTTGAATTTGAATCTGAATGACGAAAATCGTCCATCGTATCTATATCGACCTTATAATGCTAGTGTGTAAAATTAAATATTTTTATCCCATTGTAAATGTCAAACATTTGCAAAAAGACTTTTTAATACTTTTTAATTCCTACTGTGTGCTAGACGTATTTTCGACTACGTTAATTCTCAATCGGTCTCATTGCCAATCCATTGCTCCTCTATTAGCATTTACAGTGATCGGGATTCTGACACCTCTTTCCATGGACAAGAAAATAAAAATTCGTCGAATATTTACATTTTGTGTCCGTTTTGTACATTTCTATATTTCCAATTTTTAATTGACTGAGAAGTCTTGAGAAAAACGAACGTATATGTCTACATTTTTGAACTTTTGTCCCCGTTACAAAGATCTGGCTACGGCCATATGCTCATATATTCACAATATCTGATGTTCGATTATATTGTCCACAGTGGCACTGGTGGCGGTGGCATGTTCGGCGATGTGAACATCTCAGCAATTTTGGATTCGCTGAGTGTGAGCTATGACAAACGCGTGCGGCCTAACTATGGAGGTGAGTGATGTTGTAAAGTTATCGCATTTCAATCAAAAAAACAGGGTCCAAGGTATAACACGTTCGGTTAAAAGTTCAATTCACAGAAATCTTAATAATAAAATATATAATTATACATTTTACTATTCGTAGATACTAGTGGCGTCGTTCTGACTACCACATGAGAAAAAAATTACACTACTTCCTTAAGAAACAAACTCTTAAATAATATTATTAGTAGCATTTTACGACGTGAGTGAAATTTAAGATTATGTGCTTAGGAATTCATTATATGGAAACGGATAACCTCTCGACGTATTCGAGAAGAAAATAAATCAAGCATTTGCAAATTCAGTCACTATATTATTCAGATTTCTGTGCACGCGAACATCAGATTGAATGCACGTATGCGAAGTCTACCAATACCTACGCATATTTTTACTCTGAGAAGAGTATTATATAAAGAAGGAAAATAGTATTGCAGTGATGAAAACAAATCTGAAGATGTACCATGCACGCATTTTGATCTGTTGATAATCTTGAATTGGAGATCAACGATCAAATTTTAAATTTAGTACAAAATAGAATCTGCCCTCGCGCGTAATTTGTACAGAAACTATTGAAGTTAGCATAATATTAAAATAGTTATATGTTAGTCAATTTGCTAAGATCTTTTCTCTCAAATATTTATTCATTATACTTATTTACTCAAGTTATTGCTGTTAATGATTTACTTTACTTTCTGTAACTGCGTACATTGGTAGATTTGGTTTATTATACGTTAAGTAAGCTGCCGCGATTAAAGGGCTTTGCCTATAAATTAATATAAGTATGTTTTATTATGTGTTAAATTATATTTAGCTCGGAACCAGTTAGCGCTACCATATTGCCTGTCCTATGAGGCGACTAGAAGGACTCTTTCGGATCGGGTCGGATCGGGAGTGGTAAGAGTGGAATCTCGAGTTCCGACGAAGACATCTTGGGAAGGACTACGATGTGACTGGTCTCACACCGAAATATGCAAACATCAGCACTGGAAGAGCCGAGGCAGCTGACCCGAGTTGTGCAAGATTATGCGTCATGCTAGAGAACGCCAGTTCCATCGGTTTCGAGATCCTGGTGCTCTCTACAAGCACGGAAGGAAGCTACCGACTGGTTTTTAGTGCATAGATATCCCTCATAGGCCGCAATTATTCCCAATCAATTTCTCAATCAGCGTGACAGGCATCACAGATAGAGAGGGTGCGAACTTCTTGCCTAACCTTAAAGATATTAAGTTCTTGTTAAAAACTACTTTGCAACTATCCGCCACCACAATGTGTAATGGCAAATATTTCAAAGCATGCACTATGATGATAGGGAAAAGTGAAGTGATTAAAAATATGCACATTAAACATATTAATACCAACATGTGTTATGGGGCGAAACACGTGTTACTCGGGTTAGGCCATCATTTATCTCGCTGGCCAAGATTGCTGCAGATTGGTAGACTTGAAAGATCTTTAAGAGGTTTCTAGAGAACTTTTAAATGTCCAACTTAAAATATTTTCCTTAATCGTCAAAGCAACAGATAAATATTTTTTAATACGCAAATAATTTTGAAAAATCTGAGGTGCATGATAGATCCGTTCCTTGGACCACTAATATGAGAGGCATATGAAAGATATGTATAAACATTGTTAATAACAACATAAGTATAAGCTAGTTTTAGTGACGTCAAATTAATTAATTTATTAGATGGACTTGAAATTGGCTACGGAATTCATTTTGTCAAAGTGTTTTGTAATTTATTTCAGGTTATATATTTATACTACGATTTATTTCAGATTGTGATTTACGGAAAATATTTTATTATGATTATAATTTTGTAGGTTTATTCATTTTATTGAAATAACAAGTGAAAACTCAACATTTCAATTTTAATCGTTATATCATACTCGTACTTGCCTACGAGTATTTTATTATGTGGTTTAAAGTTTTGTGTATGGATATAAATAATAAATTAGTTGTAACTAATTTTACGCACTGGCAAAGTCATGTAACACGTAATATAAATACTTTTATACTTGTTATAAATATATACAAACAATAAAAGACATCGAATCACATTTATACATTAAGTACCACCTAATAACCAGAAAAAGGCCCGATCGTTTTAATGGAACAACATCGAGGGATTGTAATTTCAATTATTACCCACTGTGTAAATAATAATATAAATTGAGTCAATAATTTAGATACAGAGGTCGGAACAGAGAACAATCGTCGATTGGAAATAGTACAAATAAAATTCCAAGCGAATCGAAATTCGAAAATTCGAAGCAAATCAAAGAATGATACAGCGTGCGTACTTTGCAGATTTTTATATAGAATCCTAGCAGCGATTTCTGAAGAGGTTTTCGAAAAAGTGATGGGGAAGGACGATCGACCAGCCTTGGATGTAGGTAGTAACCCGAGGCCGGCTAATCGTTCTTTTTCATTGCTTTTGCACTACGGCACCCTCACAAAGCTCATAGTATTTCAAGATAACCAGACGTTCCTGAATGTAAACGTACAGGCAATGTAGTATATCCCTTTGATTACAAAGGACAACCCATTGAAAAATATTAAAATTTCTTGTATGGAGAGTATGAAGGAACATAGTTAAAAAAAGGTTACATAAAATTTTAAAAACAAAAACGAAATATAACAAAGAAATTACTCATATTTTAAGTAAAAATTACATTTATAATTGAGTTTGCTACTGAGATGTATTTCGATAGAAGTTCTTATGTTCTTGGAAGTGAAGTGAAGTAAACAATTTCCCGGCAGTTAAAAGTTCCATCGGAGAACAAACAAGTCAGTTTACAAACGGAGAAATAAAACTCAACGCCAGCCGCAACTTTCTCAGAAGTAAGAGTGTACCTATTTGTGAATGTTGTTGGAATAAAAAACCATTGAAAAAGGTTTTTGAAACCTCCACAAAACAGACAAATAAAGTACAAATTAAATAAACAAATATAAAATACAAAAAAACAACTGAAAAAACAACAATGCTCTAAACGTAGGACTTCAAGTTTATGTAAAACAGCATGAAACTAACAGCATTTAGGTTATTTATTTCATACATTTATTTGATGCCTAAATAATTTACAATCATATATACACAAAATACTTGACGTTCCTCATGAAATAGTTGGCTGAAAATACCTTTCCTATAACAATGAAACTGAAACATAAAAATACCTATTTCACCTTGTCGTTATTTGTTTTGCACTCTGCTTCATATAAGGAATTTGTAAAGCATTGACTTTAGTCAATGAACAAACAATTGAATCTGAAAATCCAATACAAACCCGGTTGTGCAGCAATAAGATTAAAATAAACTCGGCTGTAAATCCAGGTAGGAGCTTTATGACGGTTTTATTTGAGCTATGCAGACAATGGTATTGAAATGTAACTGTACTTTAAGTCTTTATTTTCACGATGCATGTAGTTTTATTTAAAAAAGAAGTCACTATAATAGAAGAATAAAAAAATCTTACAAATTTTTCATGGACGCTAGATTGTTTCTTATGAAGTACCATTGTATACAAATTAACGGCATGCTAATCAACTGCTATTTTTTGTACTTGTATTAAAATAATTTAATATTTTCTCCTTATTTTAACAACGGCAAATTATCCTTTGCTGCTGCTATCTATGTACATGAATGAGTGTGACTACTAACAGCATGTTGCTTTTTGATAAATAACACTTGTCACCTTTCAGGGCCACCCGTGGATGTTGGAGTTACTATGTACGTCTTGTCAATCAGTTCCCTATCTGAAGTGAAAATGGTACTTAAATGACCAATTTTTGGTAGATATTCATTTAGAGTGTTTATGTCGACAATTTAGGTTAGCGACCCTCGTTCGAGCGTTCACCGTTCTAAAGTTTTAGAACAAGATCCGCGTTCGAGCGAGGGCGTCCGGGCGTCACGTCATCGTCCTCTGGTTTGGTTTTCACGGCGCGAGGCGCGCGCGCGACTCACGATTGGGCTTGATTGCAGGTCCGCCAGTGGAGGTGGGCGTCACCATGTATGTGCTCTCTATCAGCTCCGTCTCCGAAGTGCTCA
>DWON01000035.1:0-55749 GCA_018251015.1 Phocides pigmalion okeechobee
GTTACTATATATATATATATATATATATATAGTATAGTATATTAACTTATATTATTTAATAACATTTTTTCCTTTTAAATCGGCCTTACATGCGGTTTTGCGACAAAAATATACTTCAGCATATTGATTTTTACATAAACGTAAAAGTAAGCTATTTTGCTTTATGACGATGTCGTCTGTGGTTTTACTTATTTTATAAATTCGGTATGTTTTTATAAGAAAATTATCTGTAATATTGTTTAAGGACAAACATAGAACTTTACTTTGGAATCAATATCATGTGGTGCTGTTCAATAACGTTAACGACATCACTCCCTCTGTAACACACTTCTCGTCACTTTTTCTTTAAAATTTGTAAGTGAGATCCACTCCTAGAAAACTATTTTGCAAAATAAATATAAGTTAATTTTTCGCAATATTATGTAACAACAGTTTTATGCTTTGCGAATTGATGTGGTGATCTGAATTCTACGAAAAAAGTGATTTTCTATAAATTTAGTAAGTCAGCGTGGAATATTAACACTTTTCCTGCCGCGTACAACACGACTGCGCTTGCGGCTTGTGCACCTGTACGTATCTGTGTTGTACGTGTATATCGGTATGGATTACGGTGGAACAAGCTGTGTTTACGTTGGCGCCACAAGACTGGGGGCGGACGTTACTTCTGTGTATTTTTAGATAATACAGGAATGGAAAAATATACAATATTTCAGTGTAATTGTTAGCGCATCTTCAGTCTAGAGCAATAAGCTTCAGTTTAGTGCCGCCTCCAACGCAACGCTGACCCGATCTAATACATGAGCGCCGCAGTCAAAGTGTTAGACTACTTTTTTTTATGTAAACCAATGTAGAATATTATTCTAGGCATGTATGTTATACGTAGTAAGGTTTATTAAAATATTACGTAAGCTCCAGGGGGGGGGGGGTCCTTGCTTCCCTTATTTTTAATGACATGGGAGCCCGGAGAGGAATTGTGGTTACGTGAGTAATAGTTATTTACTATTTCCAGTTGTTATATACCAGTGGTTACGTAAGCATAGGAGGGGGAGAGTTTTTCTTACCTATTCTGGCTGACAAAGAGGAGTAGGGGAAGTGAATATTTTTTTCTTATGTAATATTTGAACCCTATATGAGCAGGAACCTCACCAATTCTAATGGAAATTGGAATATTGTAATGCATGAACACATCATCTTAAAGTTTACAGTTAAAATAGCTAACTAATAACAAAAAAAAACATAATATCCGTGATCTTTTTCAGATGAACTTTATATATTATTGTATTATTTACTTTGTCATGTATAGAAAAACACTAAAAAACGGAAGTACGTATTAAGGATATTTTTACAGAACAGTATTTAAATTTTGTTTTAAATGTTTAATATTTATTTTCTAAGACATGTTGGAAATGAAGATTTTCTTACTTAATTTAAAACATATGCATATTTTTCACACATTTCTTACATAAATGCATTGCTGCTTTTGGAGGTAAGCGGGTATGTCCCGTATTGGCAAGTTTGGCATATCGCGCTCTTGGATTCAGAACACAGTAGCGAGAATTTTATTCCTATGAGGAAATCGCCGCAACTATGTTTATTGATTGGTAGTATTAATTCCATTATAAATTCCTGTAAACCTGATGTTTTAAATGTGATTTCATCAAAATCTGTTTGGTAGTTATCGAATTGTAATGTTTCTCGAGAGAGGGGCATAGATACAATAGACATATATTTAAGATTTTTTAGTGATCTTAGGTAATAATGTATTTACTTAATATAATTTTTGTATTCACCTCAGTATATCTTTAGTAATTGTGTAATGAAACAGCTTTTTATAGTCGGTATATAGTATTAGAGTTTTATAGTAGTTTCATACTTTAAGTGAATTTAAAGCTTAATATATATTTTCATATGAGCGAAATCGATTTGAATAAAATATAATATTTTATAGATTAAAAAATATAATTTTGTAAGGCTAAGAAGGATGAAACTAGCTAAAGCTAAAGCTATACTCCATGTATTAAAATATTTTTAGTACCAAAAATGTAGTGCCCTAGTATGTAATTTACGACATTTCAATATTACTTAGATAAAATACACAGTGTGTGAAGTAGACAATATCTTTATAAATTTTCATTAGAATAAAAATAGTACAATTAATACGCGTGACACGCGTATTAAAACGAGACAGCCCGACTGGTTTTGAACGTAATCGATCTGATAAATATGCGTGTACCAAGCTATGAGCAATAAAGGTGTCATGAACATTTTACGATAAAGTCAGTCATTTTTGACGATCATTTCTATACTGTGATGATGATGTACGTAATATACGATAAGTAGATAGGGCTTTAGAAGACGTTACTTTTAGGTTCGATGACCGGCGATTTAACTGCTTTTTGGAGAGTAGATGCAGCTGCCAAACATACCGAACATGTAAAAACGCCTAAAGAAACAATAGTAACCTCTGGAAACATCTAATTACCTTATCTGGACACCGCGACCGAACGCAGCAAGAAGCCAAAACATCGCTATTTATCAAGTGACAGAGCATCACTAGATCGTGCGTTTTGATTCTGTGACAGTTGCCAAAACGTAAAGCAGCATTGATGTAATCGCCAAAACTTGAATCTCTGATGCTAAAAGTATCAAGGTAACAAGGCCCTTTACGACCTCTAGGTTTAATGGTCAGCTTGACTGTGAAGTCGGCTTTTGTAGGTTTTATTCCCAAAACATTTTTTTGTGTGAAGGGCTAGTGTTACTTTTCTGGGATGAAATTTCTTTACTTATGTATTTATAGAGATATGTGTTAACCATTTATTTCTTTACCACAGTGCTGGGTCCGCCTAGATTTTGATCAGACAGCCGTGTCCAAAGAATTTTATTATTAATACTGTGTTGGGTGATGGTATTGGTTTGTAGCGGTAATAGCGGCGTATATACCAACGGGACGAGGCAAGCGGTATCTGGTCCTGAATGGGTTCTCGTTCAACGAGTCCCCGCCTACGTACTGGGTGTGCTCCCGGAGGAAGAGGCACGGCTGCCGCGCCACCGCCAGGACCAACAAGCGAGGCGAGGTGGTCAGTTACAACAACGAACATAACCACGAGAAGCCCCGCTTCTTCCACAAGACCACTCAGAAAACGATACAACTTTGACGGAAATGTCAACATACGTCGATGTTTTCAGTAGTATAGCCGTTTTAGAAGTTATTGTGCCTCATTGAAGAATATTTTCTCTAGCTTTTTACACTTTTAAATGTTGATCTAAATTATCATATATATGATTGTTTTTACAGCTCTTTCCATTTAGAATATGTTTATATTATTTTATGTTATTTGGGTATTTTGACGGATAAGTATGAAATTACGAAAGTTAGTGTTAATTCAAAGAACGGTTTAACTGCGTACAGGTATAGCGACGCATTAAAACTTGTTAAATGAGTTAAATAAAAAAAAATGTTAAAAGAGCGCGAAAACTACATAGCGTCAACATATCGATTTCTGCGTAGAATAATTTTAGATATCGAACTGAGTTAGTTTGTCGCATTGCGCGTTTATAAATCCTTTTGCAATTCGTCAATAATTAAATTACACTTTAAAAAGTATATCCTATAGTAAAAATAGTCCTATAGTATAAAATAGATATAGTTTTTATGTGATTAAAAAAAACCATCATCATCAACATCAAAACTAAGTTATGGCTTAGAACAGTTACTTGGGTCGAAGCTTTGACGTTGTTTGGTGTAGTAATAAAGGAGGGAAGGAAGTATCAAGACCATCGTTAGTTTGTTGTTGTAAGAATGGAGTGCATGGAGTTTGTGCGGAGAAACATATTTGCAAACATTTTTTATAATATTTATTTTTAATGTAAACAAATACAGTAATAGTAAAAAAAAAATATTTGGATAGTTTGATATGACCCCTACATATAACGGAAAGAGTTATACTTCATTAAATTATATTTTTTATTTAAAAAAATGCGATTTTGCACAGTATGTACGAAATGGTCAGCCGTAAAATTATTAAATGGAAGATATGCAATAAATTCTTAAGGAGACGTTTTTATCAAAATGAATATTGATAGGATCCATTTCTTGTTAGACGACCTATAAATTAGGGAGCTATCTGATGTTCCGAGGTCACTGCAACATTTAGACTTCGAGGTCCATTCTTAAATAGGTCTAAAGTCTTGTCTGAAGTAGTATGCAGATGCGTTGCTATTCCTGAAAATTACCTACATTTTGTTGTTTGTAAATCTATCTGACTACCCCATCTCTCCATACCATAATAATTGCTTGATTGATTGATGGGGACGCCGGCGGAACGTCATTCTAATTGTAGTTGTATCGTTTATAAATTTTTAATTGATTACGAATATGACTACATATTATTGTCATAATTCGATATTATTGAAAATTTTGTTTATATTTTGAGTATTAAATGGGCTTCATAAAATATCTAGAGTTCATGGTATACAGCTTTGTTTTATATTCAGGAATAAAACCTTTTGTACTATCATTGTCATATTGTCTTTAATACTACATTGAAAAGTTCTCATTTTTAATAAAGATTAATCTGTGTTCTGTATGTTCGTTTTTATTTTCATGTTCTCTGTGCTGTCGTATGAAAAAATAAAATAAATGTAAATACGAAAAAAGTTTCTTTGACTTTGTCTATGTCACGTTTATAATTTTTTTTTAGTTTAGTTTATGATATTCTGTAATATAAATATTTGCGTGCAGAGAAAAGAATAAATCGTTTTTTCAGTTACATACTTATCTACATAAATGATTTTTATGTTTACAGAAGCATTTTTCTTACCGTCCAGAGCTGGGAAATCTGTGCTGATATTTAAGTACAATAAATTTTGGGTGAACAATCAGTACCGGGAGAAGTTAAATTGGGCTTGTAGCGACAAGGACTCCAGAGGATGCTTGTGCCGAGTGCAAACAACCATTGACGGCCACTTCGTCCGCATCAAGGGCAGACACAACCACGCGCCCAACTACACCGCATTTAACTTCAACAGACCCGTTATCCCAAAGATTCTAGACATAAAGAGCATCTAGCACCGGCGCTGGCGTGATCTCCTAGCGGTCGCGCAGCGGAAATGCCCTAAAAACTATTTACATTAGTTATCGTAAGCTTATGAACAATTTACTATTATACCGAAGTGTCCAAAAACAACATTTCCAAAAAGAACAAATTGCATTCCCTTTAGTGTTTAAGATATGTTACCATTAAGTAATCCTCAATGGAGCTGGAGGTGATGTACTCAAACTATTGCCCATCACGTCATGGACATATGAATAGTGGCTCGAATATGACGAAGTAGCCAAATAGGGTCCTACTGCCTAATATCTAAGAATATATTGTATACTAATTACCTTTGACAAGCACACAATATAATTAAAATATTTTCTTAAATGTCATTTAATATATGATATATTTAAGGGATGTAACATGACAAAATGTTTATGGGAATTACGGAATACTTTTGCATTAAGAATCTATTTCGTTGCTTCGTTTATGACTTGCTAGAATAAAATATGTTCAGATTCCAAATATTTTAAATTATAAATAAAAGGTTTTGCAAATTACTAAGTTTTCGTTAAAACTATGTAACAAAAGAAAACAAATTGTATATAAGAAAGACATTCTCAGTTTATTTGATCTCGACTCTATAATTTAAGATCCAAATAAATCTGAGGACAATGACCAATTAGCGTGCGGATTATTTAACATTAAAAAATATTTTTAAAATCTTAACGGTTACGTGATGTTAAAAATAGTAGTGATATAATCGTCGCAAATATATGTATAAGCTCTAGATAGTTACACTGTACTGCTGGTAGTATCTCAAATATTAGTTAAGAATTCGGAGAACAAACGATAACAAAATACATGTACCCAATGAAATTATGATTATGAGGATTATAGAATGGCATTAATTCGTGGTTTTGTACTTGTAAGATTCGATTAGGGTGTGGCATTTGTTTACGCTAAGACACATACCTGCTATGAGTATAGTGAATTTAAATTGATAGCCATCGCTGACAAAAATTGTAAATTTCTGATAGAAAGTAATAGCTTATTTAGTTTGAATCTCTGCGTTTCTTATGTTTTGATGGAGACCCAATTAATACCCAATTGAATGGAGGCCGAGGAGAACAGAAAAACAACTGGTTTGTTGCTATTTCTAAGCGTAGACCCAGGGCTATCCAGATACGTTCGAGAGGATTATGGGGGTTCATTTTGCAGTGGTTCTAATGCAGTTTGATGAAAATTAGAACTTCTTTTTGTAGATGTGCTTAAATTACTTAGTTTTCGACAAGATTTTAGTAATTTAGTTAATGATAAAAATCGGGACCAATTACTTAATGTGCCCCAAGTCGCATGAAATAATAAAGAAAAATCACTAGTCCACTTTCAAGCGCGCTCTTTAATATAATCGGTTCTACTTTAATTGTTTTAACCTGTAATGTAGTTATATATTGTAGGGCTTCGCACATTACGATGCACTCGGCCGTACTTTATTATCGTCATTAACATATTGTTAATTACAAACTTGATGAACAATTCTTGCGTTGTCCTTTTGAATTTAAATTAATCACATCTGTTTCACAGGCAGAAGATGTAAATTACTTGACTATCAAAAATCTGCAGTAAAAGTAACTTTATTTTAACTTAAATAAATTATTTTTCTAATCCATTTGTCTTATTTTTTAAATTTTTATTGTGTTTATTTTTAATATCAATAACTTGTATAGTTAACATTTTCCATTAAGGTCTGAATTTGTTTCAAAATTTATTGTTTATAGACGTTGTATTTTATTATGCGTTGTATTTTTGCCTGTATAATCATGTATGTGTGATGTATGCATGTATAAATCTGTTATGTGGATGCTCCTTTTAACTAAATGTTGAGGCGGACATGCGCCGTTTTTAGAAGACAGTACATAACAACGTTAGTACATTATATGTGTCAGTATGACGATTGATCGATATATGAATTAAATGATTTGTCAAAGTTTTCGTCTAATCAATAAATAAGACCAATTGTCAAAGATATTATACCTACAAATTTAAAAAAGCAATTCATGACATTAAAAGTAAAAAAAAAACGAAAAGATATGCTATATATGATATGATTTGCTTGGTGGTGTCTTGATCTGATAGTAGAGAAAACAACTTGTACTTATCAGAACTGCCTGTGTGCCCGAGTAGGTTCCAAAAATATTTAATTTAACAGTAAGTTCAATTTAATAATAGGTATGATTGCAGTAGAATGGAGTAAGTCCCGGTTCGGTAATCCAGTGCTCGTGCTGGACGGGCAAAGGTTCCGTCGTTTCGGGGCCCAGAAGCCCGGCACGCGCTGCCATTGGCGCTGCATTAAGTCTGACCTCGGCTGCCTATGCTACGCTATCACGATCGCGGGGAACTTGGTGGCAACGGGATACCGACATAACATGAAAGCTCATCTGAAGAAAGGAAAATGAACAACGTTGTGCATGCGTAACAGGCTGGTCACAGGCCTGTCGGGTATATTTTCGACGGTAGGATTGGACATGCTTGCGCCAGGACTTTCTGGAAAAGATGAAATGCGGATGAGAATACAAACGTGGTGGTCAACGAATGTAGATGAAAAAGAGGTCGTCCAGGTATTCAGAACATCATCTAGGTGGTATTTGAATTATATTTTAATTAAAAAAATGCTTTAAACTAAGTGGTTTTAAATGCGATTGGCCAGGGGTGTATGGCAAAATGGTCAAAAAAAATCTAAAATGTTTTTAACATTTTTGTGTTCAAACCTTTTAAAATATTAAAGCTACACATATCGAAATAGTTTACATTACGGGGTACATTTTATTAAAAATTAATAGAAAATGTCATTTTTTTTAATTTTTAATATTGATCGAATGCATAACTACCAAGTTAATAAAATGTAAATGTATACCAACTAAGTAAATGTAGCAATAGTTTTGGAGGTCTGTTTTATAATGTACTGAAATATACGATTTAATATAAAACCTGCTTTTGTCAGTATGCCTTGTATAAGAACTTATTTATTTATTATTCATCATTTCCCAAAACTTTGAAGGAAAATATTGTGAGAACGTATAGAGGAACCTATATTTACTTTGATTTCTTTCTTTTGTTTCTTATGGTCTCAAGGTATGCGAGGCCCGAGAACTCAGTATAGTTGGCCTATATGTATAACCATTGTATACAAATGTACAGTGCAGTAAAAAAAAGGTTTGGTATAGCCAATATACATGAAACGTTCATTTCAAAACAAGTTCATTTATTTCCATTTCTTTGTAGCTGATTAGCAAAGGGTAATATTGACAGCTACGCGTGTATACTTTGCGACATTATTATTGTGTTAATTGCGATATGATGAAGTCACTCATTTTACTACATTTGATCTTTTAAATTGCATACTTATAAGAACTCTCCAGATATGCCGAAATTCACAGATTCATTGGTAAATATTTCACACCCGTCTTTTTAAATTATACGTTTTTTAAAGGTGTACGTTGTTTTATTTTTCTCCATATCACATACACATAGAGGTAATTTTGCTATACGGTACAATGGGCTTTGTATTGATTTACATATGTTTGTCCGTGCATATGCATTTTAATTAGAGGCAAAGATAAGTTTGGGCCTTATTGTCTAAGGGTTACTGACAGTCTATCTTCAGTTGCAGGAACGGGTACGCCCGTGGAGCCGCCGCCAACATTGGGCTTGCCGTTCCCGTTTCCCTGCTTCCCGGGCCAATTCCGGTACTGCCTGAGTAAGCGCGGCAAGCCGGCCATCGAGGTGGGAGCACATCGGTTCTGCTTCAATGGGCGTGCAGCAAGCGGCAAGGTGTGGTGGCGATGCTCGAGGAACCCGCGCTGCAGGGCCGCGGTGCATACGTTTGGTCTGCGCGTCGTTCAAATGAACAGCGCGCACACGTGTGGCGTACGCGCAACTCCCCTTCGACCCATGTTCTAAGTTCTAAGGCTCTTTTGGACGGCAACACACCGAACATACGTTTATGGTGCCAAGATAGCAATATTATCTTAACCTGAACTGATGTTGACATATATGGTTAAATGAGCTTAAGAAGGTGAAAATTCATAATTTTTGATACAAGTCAAGTGTAATTAAATATATTTCTAATGTTTATTTGTATGTGATCTGGTTGGATCATACAAAGGCTTTAATGTGGTGTATACAATGACGCTAGAAATATATGTTGGTGTGTGGCCTTTCTCAAATCAATGCCACAGTCTTAAGACTAATTAAGTATGTCAATTTGTCATCTACTCGACCGTCGGCGAAATTTGATGGTATGGCACAGATCGTGATCTCGATGCTACTATTTTTATTTGGTACTGGGCCTGTAGTCGTTGGAAAAGTGACACGTTAAAGCTGGTTCGAGCAATGAGTTATTGCTTCAAATGGAATGTAAATGTATGCTCTTGTGCCTTTCCGCCGGCGGTTGTCTATATACGCTTTTATCGATTTTGATGGTATGTGTGGGCAGAGGCGAACCTTTGTTTGCCTATTTTATGAATATTACGATTATTCTCCAAAGAGATTATTATACCGCGACATGTAGGTCAATATTTATATCCTATATGGATACACTAAGTTAGGTCTGTGTAATGTATACGAATATTTTATTAAAATAGTAAGTAGTGCGACGGCCGTTTGCGAACAACTATTTGAGACTAATTTGGGCAAGAGTGCACTTGATATGCAGCTTGTAGTCTTATGAGTAAATTTGTTTAAATTAAATAGAGGCAGCTAATAGTGTTGTGAATCAGGAAAAATACAGTAATTTAATTTCATTAACTTGCGCCGCCGTAACTCGCTTGAGTGAACGAATTAATTAACAGAGAATATGAATATTAATAAAGTCGAAACGAGTTACGTTCTTCAGGGCAGTTCGTATAATACAATCGATCGGTCGATAATTATGTGTTTTGAATTTGGAGCGCAGATAGCTATTTTGAAAACGTACAGAAACAATACGATACGCTGCCCTCATAATCTGACGTAAAGCTATTCTTGAGTTTTGGTTGTAGACGTGTGGTTGCTCGGCACGTTTACAAGTGAGACGATCTTACCCCAGGTGTAGGAATGTATATGATCGACTTCAGCTAGGACTTCTATTCTCAGTACAGTTGGCATTTATATGCACGACGGAGAACGCTTGATGTTAAGTGAACATATATCCCATACTGATTTGGTGTTTTATGAAATCGAAGCAATAAACACATGCTAAATACATTCAATTTGATATTAGGAGGTCTCTTCCGTCCATGAACATGTTTAGCCAGTCTATATAGAACAGGAGTCCGGGCTAAAGTTGATCATACCGTGCTACTCTGAGAATTATAACGGTAGACACATGAAACTAAGCAATAAATCTCACCTTTCTACAAAAACACAAGAAATGCTTTACACTAGAAAGGGGGGAGGCGATGGATCCTCATTCGAATCTACCTTGTGTTCTATTACATAAATTGATATATGTGGAATTGTAGAGTTAAGATTTCTCTTGCGGCAGCATGCTTCCGTCTCGCTATTGATCTTCCGCGCGCCACGGTCCTAGGTGTAGTTCGTTGTACAAAGTGATAGTTCTCTTATGATATCAATATCCTAAGTATTTTTATATATTACTTTTACATATTTTTTTACGACTTTATCCGCGAGTGTATATAAAATGATTGTTGAAATGGAGTCAACTCCAGTTGGACGGTTTCGGTTGGGATCACAGGAATGATATGGTTTAGTTGAGTCGAGCACGTCGAGAGGAATGTTTTAATCGATTCATGTCATGTATACGATGTTAGGAATGTAATGTTAACAACTTGTTAAAGTAGGCAACTGCATTTATTAAACGATTGACTTATTATAATACTCAATGTATACGTTGTAGGTTAAGATTTGTTTCTTTAGTGAGATCATTTTTATGTGAAAGTTAAGTTAGATTTATATTTTTTTATATTTGCTTTGAGTAAGTACTTAATTATTGTATTTTGTTAGAGATCTGCTTTACTGTCTGGGCTGTACTTACACAAAGATTAAGTTGAAAACGACATGTTAACCTTCGTCGCGTTTGACACGGGACGTTTTGATACCAGTTTATATTTACCATATGAGATGTATACGAATGTATTTTTAAGTTAACCCTTGGAGTATTATTCTTGAAGTATTATTTTTTGTGTATTGTGATAAGATATTTTATTATATTTTAGTGGGAAAGTATATTAATGGATAAAGGTTAAAGGTAGCCGGCGACAGTCGCTCGGAGAATGTATACGCTGTGTAGTGAGTACTGGTAGTGAGACGAAGTTCTCTCGTGTATAAGTACAAAGAACGATTATAATGCGCTGATGTCATACTAGATTTTTATTTTCCTTTATCCCTTTAACTTATACTTTCCAGCTGTCAAATGGGATCACTTTTTAAATTCATCAGGAAGTAATAATTTTTCCAAGGACCAATATATTTCTTAAATTCATCTAAAAATGGTGTAATCGTTGACTTTTTGTTAATATTTCACGAGTACACCTTAAATCTTTATAAAACTCTGATGTGAGTAAAAATGCAATAACCAATCTCCATCTGAATCTCAATACAAGACTGAGGAAGAACGACAGGTCTAAGAAATCCAGTGTAAAGTGACTATGGTAAGCCCCATTAGAAGTTGGATTAACATCGGGATGAAGAAAGGTTTGACTTGATTTATATCGTCTGATGAACTGAAGAAGACGACGCTTGATCTAGATTGATTGATCTGATGAAGACAGCCTAAGTGCTTATCCAGATCGACTGATGCTCAGACCAAAACGATGGCTTTTTGAGCAATATTAAACATATTCATATATATAAAAGCCGATGTGGTGTTATATAGGCGGCAGTAACTTCATATCAGCTGCAAGCTGCCGCTTTAATAATTCAATAACATAAACGTAACATAAAGAATGTGAAAGTATTAATATTTTCCAGCAGGTGTAACTACAAAATTAATGAAAATAATCGCCTACACTGACATAACGCAAATACCATTTCTGATATGTTTGTGGGATTATAAACTTTCTGTGTCATTAGAACGTAAAGCCCGTTTGATGAGTCAACTGCTACAGGTTTTTTGTTACAACTGTGTAGAGTGCCTGTTATACGACGTGTGAACATCTTAGTGATTGATTTAACGAATTGTTTTTAGTTTCCATGTGTCACAGCCATCTAGAACTGACCGTACGTTTGAGATTTGAAGCCGTCTAGAGTTTAACATTCAAGATTTTCTTCAGTGGTGTAAGCTATTTTTCTTTGTGTCTCATCAAGAAAAAACGGAGTTATCAATGGCAATGAGATCTAGATGATAATTGTGCGTATATTAAAACTTTTTAATAGCTTTTGTATTTTAAAATCTACAATCCCAGAAACGAACTCTACTTGTAAGTCAGTTCTAAGTATCTAAAATAGTTACGGTCATATAATATATCGATGGTTGGTTGTTCTGTTGTTACAGGCTGGTTTTACATCAGATCGGCGCGCGGCGGTCTGCATCTGGTGGCGGACGGACACATATTCTACGAGGACGGGGGTTCGCATCCCCGTAGAGTTACATGGAGGTGTGCACGATCGTACCAGAAGGCGGAGCGATGTCAGGTTGCCCTGTGTTTGCGAGACGGACGATTGGTATACTTCCGCGGGTGCCACAATCATCCGACTACATACAACCCGGCGAAGCACGAGTCGCGTCGGTTCGAAGTGGATCCGATGGGCAAGTACAAGATCGTGGAGAGCAGTGCGCCGCGTACGGTTCGGGCCGTGCCCACGGTCCCGGTGCCGCCCACACCTCATGCTGCGTTGCTGCTCTAGGCCTGGCGCGACCTCCTTGTGCGCGGTATCCTGGACTCCAGGAATTGATCGCTCACTTGGAGTGTCGCTAAATGTATTAAGCCCTCTATTGAGTGCCCATGGACATTATTCGGTACGAATGATTTAGTTTTTGTTTATTGTTGACAGTATTTTTAAGTAGACTGTTAATTAAATAGATTAAGTCCTAAATGTTCCTTTCTTAATGATCTATGATTAGCTCTTCAAGGGTAGTCTCTTTCTGTTAATTTACGATGCCAAAATTAGTGACTTTGTTACTGTATTAACGTCTAGTACCTGCTTATATTTTTATTGATTTATCTAAGGATAAAATACCTGTTAATAATGATGTCAGGATTATTATGAATTCCATAGGGTTCCGTAAACAGGTGCCTTACCATCAGCTCTTAAAATAATCAAATGTTAAAAATTCATGTTTTAAATTATCCGCGTTGTGATTTAAAAAACGTTTGTTTCCTTTTTATTGAATGAAGAATAGGAGGTAATGATTCAATTTATTGAGGATTTTATACAAATTCACGTCTCTCCGATTGTGTTTCGTAATACAAAATAATAACAAACACAATAAATCTGTTTTAAGAGATGTTAGTAAGGTCCGAATCGTCTGGAAAGACAATTAACGGTCGCCTTGTACCAATTGCCTTAGCGGCTTATACTCGTAGTGTTAGGAATGGAAATTGCTATTGATATTATAATCACTGTGTATATTGGTGTGCAATATTCTCTTACCAAAAATGTTTAGAAATATGTATACAAAATGTATAGCTTTAATGATAGCGTAGCCGTCTTGTTGAAGCTTTTTTATAAAATTCTATTTATTGGCCGCGGCGTAGATTGCGGCTCGACTGATAGCTGATGTTATGGAATACTCCAATATTTATCATTTGTATTTAGCCTTTTACACCACGAGCCAGGTGCAAGTTTCGTTAATTATTCCTTTTTGGGCGATTACTTTTAAAATACTTCAGAAAGGTGAATTATGAAGCTTCGTCAATGTCATTTCAAAGGTGGGAGAACCATAGTTCGACCGGGGAGGTACCATCGCCGCCCTCATAATCCGCCGTAAAGCATTACTTGTGTTTCGGTACGGTCGGGGAGGTGTGGTTACCGGCTACACTTCGAAGCGAGGCGACCATCTTAGTCCTCAGGAGTAGCAACGTATCTACGTTCAAGCTCACATGGGATTTTGGTTGTGTTTGTGGTTGTGCGTGGATATCTATGTATGACCTACGACTACTTAACATCAGGCGGTTTACAAGCTCGTTTGCTTCTCTTCTCAAAAAAAAACTCGTTATAGATTCTTTAGTTTATTATAATTCGTTTTAAGGCCCTGAATGTCGTTTGGGTTAAATAGTAAGATAAGAATAACTATAATAAAGCTTTGAATTAGTTCATATGAACCTCAATATAAATTGATGCGTTTAAATTTAACTTGACCGAATTTGACGGAGAAATATGGACGAAAACAAAATGTGAAGCGCTGGCCTGGAAGTATCAAGCGTAATTTGTTAGGGCTTCGGCGAACGAAAACAGATTGCATGTCATTCGAGAATTCTTAAAAAGCACTTCCAGTAACTGATGATAGATGTTGTGTACTATCGGCCCTACTATCCTATTGATACGAGTTTCGACCTTCCAGATCAGAACAGTAGAGTTCTAGTTCTTGTCAGAAATTGGTGTGATAATGCCATTCAGAGTCGAACCGCAAAGGCTTCCCGAACTTATTTCATATTGGATATTTGAATGCCACCTTATAATTTGAAAATGGGTATTTAATTTAAAATTTTGTCAACATTTTACTACATAACGGGTACTCACGATTAACGATTTTAATTGCCGATATTTCGAACCAGTTGCATGGCTCGTGGTCACGGCTAAACCGCATTGCCGGGGAGATACTTCCCGCAGGTTCTACAGTTTCCCCCGCCATCGCAGTTTTATTAGTTTCAAATTGTATATATTCTGTCATTGTTAAACTAATTTCTGGTGCATATTTTTCTTATATACATTTGCATACAATATAAAGATACAAACATGTTTATAAAAGTGGCAGTTTAGTACTTTATATGGGTCGCTCGTGTTTGACCAATGTTATTTATAGCAAAAATTATATTACAAAAAAAAAGATTAATGTTTTTTTCTGTATTTGTAACACGTTTGTGAAACTGTGGACGTCCTAGTCTAGTTTCTTCTACACCTACGGTTCTGTCATTCATCGAGGGACAAAATAGGTGGAGATTATTCGGGCCTGGACGATACACTCTACCCGAGCTTCTTCTCAAGGAGGTAAATACCTACCGGATGGGATCGAATTGATCACTCTATGTTACATTGCAATATTAGTCAAAATATTACGATGAAACGGGAAAGCATAGATGGTCGACGCGGCCCGTTGTCAATACTACTTCTAATCCTACTCTTTAAACGGAGGATATAATATTTGGTCGTGCAGCCGTCGACAGTTAGCAGTTGTCCCCCCGTGGTCAGAGGATTTTGCAGCCAAAAGCTCACGCGAGAGCGGTCCACCAATGGCAGGTCTATAGATCGATAGTTACAAAACGTGGCTACTAGTAAGCCACTAGAACCCACTTGGTAGACGTTTCCGTGGATCGTTCTAAATTCATTCGCTACTTTGATCCCGCAAAATTTTGAATGCGTGAGTGGAACTTTTGATAATATATTGGAGACTAAAAATTGATTGTCTCGTTATTTTCAACATGATTGTATTATATGATTTCAGGATAATAGGCTGTAATATTTTTGTCTTTCACTATTGACTGCTACCGCCTGCAGATAAAGGAAAGGATCAGAAACTTAACTACGATGCTAAATAGCTGATTTATGAAGCGTATCTTCCTCATTTTGAGGTTTGTGGTCCGTGGTGGATATTTTCATATCAACTAAAGACCTTCGATAAAATTTAACGACTGTTATCCAACGATAAAAAGCGGGACCGATAGTGTAAAAGGTGGGAGAACTACAGTTATATTATAACTATAGTCATAGAAGGTACCACCGCCGCCCTCATAATCTGCTTTAAAGCATTACTAGTGTTCCGGTTGGACAGTTGCGGTTCTCTTCAGTCCTCACGAGTAGCAACATATCTACGTTCAAGCACAGATAGGATTTCAGTCGTGTTTGTGGTTGCACTATACGTTTATGGGCTGCGTCTACTTAAAATCAGGTGGTTCACATGCTCGTTTGCTACTCTTCATAGATTCAAAAAAGTTTAATCGGGAAGCATCTCCGAAAAAAAAATGTAACCACTAACGGACATCCACCCAATTCGTGACGGCGCTCTACGTATCTTGCATTTTGCTTTGACAAAAAAGTAAGGCAGAAATTTGCTTTAAAATACTTTTATCACTTAATATTTTAGGCGTTCCATAAGAACAAGATTACGGTAAAAGAAAATACAACAATAGGCATAATAAACCTAAAAATGAAATGAGTATACATTACGTATTAACTTCATGAAACAAAAAGGTAAATATTTAATATTTACCTTTCTATATATATATTAAAATCTCTCCATTTTCCTCAATTTCCCTAATAGCCATTTCTTAAGAATAATCTTCTTCAAACAAAACAATTATATACAATGTTTTGAGTACCAATCTTTGTAGAGCTATTATTTTTCATTTACTTGTATCAGTGTCAATAAATTGAATTTTCTAATAGTCGTAAAATAATTATTTTCTTGGGAAAAGGCGATTACGGGATTCTGACTTGATCGAATTTAAATCCGAGCTAAGACTGATACTTCAAGACCTAAATTCTCCTACCCAGAAAAACGGAGTGTCCCCGGGGTCAGTTTGCGCTATTTCATTCCTATTATTTAAATTTTAAATCCTATCCCCATTATTTTTTCGATTCTCCGCGATTTTTTAATAATCTGACATTGTAAGATAATGTTTCAGACGTTTTATTATTCTTATGAATTATTTTTTTGTTAATAATGCGTTTCTGTTATATATAGTAAATATATAAGTCATTTTGAACCTTGGAGAACTTTATAAAGAACTTTCGAATATACAGGTTGTTTCATGACTATTTCCTACGCCGCTTCAAATCGTGTATTTCTTTTATTTCTGTATAAAAGTCTAATCATGATAATCTATTGAAATAAGCAAATCACAGATTAAAAAACGAATTTCTCGAGCTGTAATAGCTATTTTGGAGATATAAAGCAACCAACTTTCTGAGCATTTTAATTAATAACAAAATATTAGTTCCATCCGTTTCCGAACGTCAAACTTTTGAATATAATAACGGCAGATATTCCAAAGTTAATAGCAATTACGGAATTAATTTTATTCAAATAACCTCTGTTTTTGGCATAGAGTTCTGCTAAATTTAATTGGAACTCGTAATTTATAAACAAAGATAAAGGATTCAATTTTTTTTCAATCAACTAGTGCGCAACTAATTGATGTGTGTGTGAGTGCGATTTGATTCACGCTACAGTTGACAAGAGGAGTGATTCATATCTCGCACAGAGAATTACGATCGCTATTCCGCGCAGGAATACCGCCAGTGGTCTCGGCATCATGCCATATAAGCACGGACTCCCTTTAGATTGTTATAACTAAGCTTTTATGACTAGTTTTAAGATATTCCATTTCATGGAAAAGATGGAGTGTGCTACTATTATTCAGATAAAATATCCTTTAAAATACCTTTTACTTGCAAATGGGTGAAGAGACCATACAGAAGATTACCTAAAGATATATCTGCTGGAATATATTACAACACCTAAAACTTGTAATCTACTTACAGTGCTAGGCCTGTAATCTCATAATCTGCACATCTCATTAAGTCCAATTTGGGTCCAACTCGGGATAACTACAGTAGCTTAATGCGGTTTCGGGTATTTTGCAACCATGTTTATGTAATGTAAGCAAGTAAGTAGTTAAAAGTGGAAGAACGGTATAGTTCGACCGGGGAAGTACCACCGCCGCTCTCATAATCCGCCGTAAAGCATTACATGTCTTTCGGTTGGAGAAGCGAGGCGACCATCATAGTCCACCTTCGAGCTCAGATAGGAATTCGGTCGTGTTTGTGGTTGTACGTGGATGTACTACGTAACCTCAGATGGTTTGCATGCTCGTTTGCTACTCTTCTCATATAAAAAAGGTAGCTTATTAGTATTTCGGATTTTCAATCTAGTGGTCTGGATACTTGTTTGTCGTCCAGATTCCTTATTCATGGAATCCCGTTAAAAATCCTCAACTTAATTCCGATTACGTAGGAAAACAAGATTATGTAAAAAAGACGTCTATCTTTAGTTTTTGAATGGTCAACTATTTGAAACTTAAAGCCTGAAAGATCAGTGTATGGATGTATGTAGGTGTGTGTGTTAGAGAGAGAGAGAGAGAGAGAGAGAGAGAGAGAAAGAGAGTACAATATATTGAGTTCAGAATTCAACAACGTGTATCATAGTAACCTATATCAAAGCAAATAACGTTTAAAGTTTTTTAACTTCATTCCCGTTATGTTAGAAAGCCTAAGATCTATATTTAGTTTTTGAATTGTCCGCGATTTTAATCTTTATACCTAAAAGGTCAATCTGTGGGCATGGCTGTTAATCTCAAGACCTAAGAATTTAACAACTATGTCATATTAACTATCATCAAGGCAAATACCTTTTAAAATTCCTTAACTTCATTCCGGTTACGTAAAAACGCCTAAAATTCTATCTTTAGTTTTTGAACTGTCAACTATTTGAAACTTAACGCCTTAAAGGTTTTTACTCTTTAAAGTTCCTTAAATTCATTCCGATTACGTAATAAAACTAAGACGTCTATCTTTACATTTTGACTTGTCAGCCGTTTGAATTAACGCCTGAAAGGTTTATACCGCGTAAAGTTCCTTAAATTCATTCCGATTACGTTCGAAACCTTAGACGTCTATCGTTAGTTTTTGAATTGTCAGCCATTTGAAACTTAAGCGTTTAAAAGGTCAGTGAGTGTGTGTGTGTCTATCTGTGCGTAAAAGGCAAGACTTCAGAATTCAAAAATGTGTATGTGCATAGTTATCCACATCAAGACAAATACCGTTTAAAATTTTCTTAAATTTATTCGGTTTATATAAAGTAGCCCAAGACGTCTTTAGATTTTAAATCGTCGTCAATATGAAACTTAAAGTGTGTGGGCATGTCTGCCTACGTACTTCTTAAGACTTCAGAATTTAACAACTATGTCATAGCAACGACCATCAAGGCAACTACCGTTTAAAGTTTCTGGTTACGTTAGAAAGCCTAAGACGTCTATGTTTAGTTTTTGGCTTGTCAACTATTTGAAACTTAAAGCCTAAAAGTTCAGTATTTAGGTCTATCAGTATATAGTTATATTCTAAGGCTTTAGAATATAACATTTTTGTCATAGTAACAAAGTTCAAGGTAAGTAACGTTTAACATTCCTTAACATTATTTGGGTTACATAAGAAAATCTAAGACGTCTATTTTTAGTTTTAAAATCCTCAGACATTTGATACTTAATGTTGAACAGATAACCATTTGACGTATATTATATAAAAGGTGGGAGAACTATATTTCGTCCGGGGAGGTACCACTGCTGTCCTTATAATCCGCCGTAAAGCATTACTTGTGTTTCGGTTGAAGAAGTGCGGTTACACTTTAAAGCGAGGCGACCATCTTATTCCACAGGAGTAGCAAAGTATCTACGTTCGAACTCAAATAGGATTTCAGTCGTGTTTGTGTGTACGTTGATGTCTATGGGCTGCGACTGCTTAACATCAGGTGGTTTGCATGCTCGTGCGCTAGTCTTCTCACATAAAAAAAGAAAAATGACAAAACGCATGTATTCCCTTACATGTTTTATTAATGTTTCCTATTTAAATCTCACGTAAAATCTGTAATAGAAACAATCGTCAATCTTGATTTGTATAATGTTTAGCGCAAGCTTAAAATAAAAAGAATAAAAAATAAAATAAAAAGCAACCAAGTGTGACTCACAATATTTATTATGTGGTAGTACGGAACTGTCCTTGCTCTTTGCTGGTTATTTTAAAACCTACGAACATTCGGAAAACGTAATCAAAAGACTACTATCTCACTACTAGTCATGAGTCACTCTAAGCATTCAACAATTGTCAAAAACATATTTTATTAAATAATGTATAATATTAAATTATAAATAAAAAATAATAATAATTAATTTGTTTTAAGATTTTCTTCATTGTAAATATATGTTAAATTAATTTATGTTACTTTTATTAAGATTTTTTTATTATTCTCAGTCCTTTAAACTTTATGAATAATCCTCAAGCATACAGTTGCCTCTCGATTTTTTCCGTTAAAGCAAATTATTAATTTATAATACGCAGACAATTTTATTCTATCAAAGACACGTGGCAGGGTTTCAATCTCGAACCTTCCGCATGTAAGGGTCGAAAAGAAACGTTTCCCTCCTTCTGTAATCATGCCAGATTCGCGATATTCGTACAAGTACATTCACCCCAACGTTACAGATCTGTGTTTGTTCTCAGTAGCTTTACGTTACACGTTGTAGAGATTTTGCCAAACTTATGTTATTTCCTCTAGGCTTAAGTGGTTTATGTTCGTTACCCTTTACGATGTATCCTAACAGTGAAAATCTATATTTTAGTATTTTCTATAAAAAAAACTAATAACTTAATTTATCATACAATGTATTTCAAGTACACATAATAACTGTTTATAAACAATTATTTTACAAAAATTGGTCCAAATGGACGACAGAGACAATGTATTATCATAAAGCTGGCACCTCGGCCAAATTAGATCGGCTTAGGTAGCTACTAGCTATAATTAGCTTACCTAGCTTTTGCTTAATGTTATTGATATATTTTTTAAGTCAGAAGTGTGCCAAACGAGCATGCAAACCACCTGACGTACAACCACAAAAGAACCGAAATCCTATCTGAGCTCGAATATAGATACTCCTGAGGAATAAGATGGTCGCCTTGCTTCCAAGTGTAGCCGGCAACCGCACCTCTCCAACCGAAACACAAGTAATGCTTTACGGTGGATTATGATGGCGGTGGGGGTACCTCCCCGGTTGAACTGTAGTTCTCCCACCATTAATTATATTAAAAACCTTTCAACAACGTAATATTGCTGGTAAATTAACTGACACTTACCTGGGCCGAATAATTAGCTTAGCTAGGTATTCAACAAGGTAATGTTGCAAGATATTTGGACTTATCCTAGCGACAGCAGTTAACATTAGGATGTAAACATTTTTTTAAAACAAATAGTGATATGTTTATGCTAATTTATTTTGAGTTACATCTTTTATTTCTTATGTTATTTTTAATTAATATATTTTTTTTATTGCGAAAGAGTAAGAGACGGGCCCGCAGGCCACCTGGTGTTAAGTGGTCACTGCAGCCATGAACAACCACGTCCTCTCTCAAAAAGAACACAGGTTCTATTTAAGGATAGACGCGGACAGTAAGTATTTTAAAGAAACTACTGCAGTAAAAATTAAACAAAAAGAATTAATTTCTTAAAAGCAATTCGTACAAAACTACAGTCGCTTCCATATAAACAGTTGTGTTTTTTCTTTGTTTGCTACGCCGTAGTTGAGTAAAAAAGTTTAATAATTTTCCATTTACATAGTTTAAGTGTTACTCCATTTCTACATTGCTTCGTAGAACATTAAACACTAACGTTTCCAAGCATATCTTCACAAAGGCTTTCCGACGCGCTCGTAATAATTTATGTTGCACTTAAGTCTACCAGTTTAGTGCAATAGAGGTAATTGTAGAACGTCTATTGTACTATGAAATACGATGATTTAAAAAGCATTTACTACCGCCACCCTCATAGCCCGCCGTAAAGCAACATGTTCTTCATGTGTTGTGTTTCAGTCGGGGAGGTGTGGTTACCGGATACACATTATTGGAGGCGACCATCTTGGTCCTTAAGAGTAGGAACGCATCCGCGTCTATCCTTAAATAGAACTTCTGTTCTATTTGAGATTGGACGTGGCTGTCCATGGGCTGCACTGACCACTTAACATCAGGTGGCCTGCATGCCCGTTTCTTACTCTCAAATAATAAAGAAAAAAACTGCTAAACATCTGCAGATTCTGTATTTTTTTAAATAAAATATTCAAGAATTACAATAAACGTACTTTTCATCATTATGGCTATACTGGCAAGGTCTCAAATAACATTTTTATTATAAATTAATATAATTCTGCAATAATAAATCCATTATGTCTCATCTCGTCTCGTCTTGTCACGTCACGGTCCGTTGCGTTTCGCCTCGACCTATCCCGTTATATTATTTCGATTAAATGTAAAACTTTACATGCAAACTTCTTTCTAAAATGTAAATGAATTTACTAGGACATGCAAGATGGCAAAGCATTTACGGTTCAAATGGTGGGAGAAGTTGGAGGGGTCCGATTGCCGGCTACACTTTGAAGCGAGGCGAACATCTTGTCTACAGGAGTAGCAGCGCATCTATGTTTGCAATTTTACATGGATGTCTATGAGCTGCGACTACTTAACATCAGATGGTTTGCATGCTCGTTTGCTAATCTTCTAACAGAAAAAACTACGGTTCGACTGGGAAGGTACCGACGCTACACCCATTTCCTTATTATTAGTGGCTACATTATGAAGCGATCTTGTTAGTTTCCACGTCTATGGGCGACAGAGACTATTTACTATCCGGTGGATAGATAGGATGAAATAGGTTTGCCTATGTTCTGCCATCGATTGACACTTACATAAAATGTAATAAGGATTCCTATAACGTTTCGATCCCCACAAATGCAATCAATGGCTATTTTCGTTGACGTGACCTTAAACATATTCTTTTCACGTTTCGTCGAAGACGAATTGGATGAGGAATCATTAACCTTTTTCATGGAACAATAAATACTTTTCTTAACTACCCAATCGTGAATGTTTCACTATTCATGTACGTAATAGGGAATTAATTATGTGAAAAAGAATACATTTACAGAAAAGTAATTAAGTGTCGCGAACAATCTAAACCATTGTTGCAACAGTCAACAAGACAGAGATTCATTCGATCAAAAATCTAAATATTTTTATTCAAAGTAGATTATTTACAGAACTCTTTTTGAACGTTAATAAATTACCACAGACTCGTAAGGTGTTTCGTTTTGGAGAAAAGTCGGCGAAAGAAACTCCAAAACATCTTTTCCATATTGAAAAATGTCATTTACAAATAATAACTTAAATTAATGGAGCAAGTAAAGCTAGAGTGGTTTTAGATCATATGAGCAATTTATTGGCAAAATAAGTTCGCTGACATATTAAAATTAGCAGCCTAAAGCACTAATGAGTAAGCCACATTACTTAGATATTATTGGCAAAGATTGGCAAGTCAGGACTTCATTTAAGTAAAAGGGCCCCAGGTCATTCCAAAGACATCACGACGCAATGGACGTACACAAAGATGACAAAATCAAACGGTTCATTTATAGAACACAAGACTTATTTGATAAAGTTATTTGAGTCTAAGCGCTTAGTGGGAGAACATACTACTTGAATCTAAATCTTCCATCAACTCAGTAAAGCAACCAACTCGCTCCAAATTTCGATTCAAAATAGACACAGAGTTCCCCGTTATATAAGCTAAAGCAGTTTATACAAGCGTGACTTGTACTGAAAACGCAGGGTCCATGAAAGACTTGGCTTAAGATCTTGGTATAAATGTGATCTTGGATCTGTGAGATCGGAGATTCGAAACTGTCCAGTGTATATGTTTGTATTACGAAAGCAAAATAAGTATGCAACCAATCTTATATTAAATGGTCACTGCCACATACAAATGTACTACTCGTATACTGACCTTTAATAAAAGTATTGATGCACGATTAAAAACGCTAAGTCCATTAGTCTCACGTTTTATCAACACTGATGACGACAAGAGATCTGGTTCACATCTCGCGCAGAGAATAGCGTTCAACATTCTGCACGGAAATGCGGCTAGCGTTCTTGTCACAATATTGCATGGGCACGGACTCCCTTTGGATTGTTTATGTTAAGCTTTTAGTATAATTCGTTTTAAAGTTTTCATTATTTTAATAATCGTGACATAAAATGCTTTATATCATTATTTCTGCTACACCAAATTCTACGAAGCAGAAGTTAACAGCTATAGAGATGGTGGCACCGCAATTAAACAAAGGACCAGCTTTCGGTTAAACTAGAGTAGTTTCCAAACAACTGCATTTGGGAATTGTTCATACTCCGCTGTATATCCTACTAAACTTTTATGAAAATACTCCTAATTTACCTAGTATTTATAGTATTCAGAATGATTTACAGATAAAATCATTTTTTTATCTTGTAACAGGTACCAGTCGCATGGCTCGTGGTACAGTGCAGCCATGCAAATGTTTCGAAATATCGGCAATTAAAAAGTGTTAATCATGAGTACCCGTTATATGATAAAATGTATACATTTCGCGATGTTGTTAGTCTAAAATCGTAGATAAAATCTGGTTTGAAAATATTATGATCAGTGTAGTATTGCGGATATTTTATCGACCACCATTAGCAAATTAATGATCGCGTTTTATACTTCCTATTTTTAATGGCGTGTTCATGGTCGACGATTAAGAATCTGCACTGCTCTAGTCCCATTTATTTTCCATTAGATTGTTATCTATAACACTAGTAGTCAATTTGTTTCTATTAAATTTATCTTCTATTTGATTGGCTTTTTGTCGCCTTTTTAAGTAACTTCAGAATTTTTTATTACTATTAACGTTTTCTTATCAACAATGATCATATGCATAAATTATACAAAAAGTTCATAAATCAAGAGTTTTCCAAGATAAAGACAATTTTTTAAATCCTAATTAATCTTTTTTTTTTTATGAAGTACTTTTTGAAAGATCCTGTGTATGATTTTATTTATACAGATAATTTAAAACTAGTGGAAGTAAAGTGAAATTTTATCTAGCATTCTAATTTTAAACCCATGTTACATTCGTAGCATGTCGTCATGGAAGATCAAAATCTAATTTCGTTTTGTCCAACCGAGCAAGTTACTTCATCACGTATTCCGGTCGTAGACGCGCAATTCATGAAATCGACACGGAAATTTTGTGGAGAAATTTCGATTTCCTTAGAGCAACCCACATCTCTATTTCAACAAGCATCTTACATAAAAACTGAAAACACACCGATCGAAATATCGAGTCAGGATTGCGAGACGCTAAACTGGAGCTCGTTTCTCCAGACTGAAGATATGCCGACAATTCACACAAATATTGTATTTTTTAGCATCACGATTTATACATACACGTCAGATATATACAAGCCGCAAACCGGTTGCGCTGAGCATTGTTGTACACCGCAGAGAAAGTATTTAACAAATTTACAGGCCGTAGAATTATAGTTTTATTGGGATACCCTCAACACCTTCATAATCCATCCTGATGCAATTCTTGAAATTGGTTATAGAAATACAGTTACTACACAGACTGAATTTAAACCATCTTGGTTCTCGATACTAGCAACGCATTTACATACCACCTCGGACAGGACTTCGGTACTGCTTTAAATACAACGATCATATAAGATCAAGTCGTATGCACACTCATTTGCCACTTTATTCACATAAAAAGTTACTTATTAACAATTTTATTTAACTTGCAATGTATGTATGTTTGTCCGGATGGAATCTTGTAACTGAATTTTCATTCCGTTATCTTTAACCGATTGAGCTGAAATTTGGTATACTCGCCAATTTTGAGTGTCAATGCATGCCGAGCTATTTGACGTCATTCTAATATGGCGGATCATCCCAGACGGCGGATTTTTTCTGCACTACCACAGAATGGGTATTAAATGAAAGGACTTGCTGAGGAAAACACGAAAACTAATATGTCAAATTAAATGTAGGTTGTTTTAAAAATAAAATCTTACTATTAATTTATTTAATTTAGTTACAGTTATCGGTAGCATTGACTATTTACCATGAACTTGATTGGCAAGCGCGTTTGCTACTTCTTTTACATAAAAAGTCTTTTTAGTCGTAATATTGCTGATAAGTCAATCGAGCAATATTACACAACATCTATCATCAGTTACTGGAAGTGCTTTTTAAGAATTCTCGAATGACACGCAATCTGTTTTCGTTCGCTGAGGCGCTGACAAATTACGCTTGATACTTCCAGTCCAGCGCTTCACATTTTGCTTTCATCCATATTTTATCCCCAAATTGAACAAAGTTAAATTCAAAAGGAATTATGTAGTTACAAAAATGTTATTCCGATATATATTTGTTTAATTTAATAGATTTATACACAAAATTATTCTAGATTTCATTGTTTATATCTACTTTTGAAGTCAAATTTGATTAATTAATTTCAAATGAAACGTAGATAAAATACCAATAATAAGGATAGCTACATACGGGTAAGTCTATTTATACTAGATTATTTATGGCATTAAGTAGTAAAACAGAATTTAAATTAGTTAACTTTCTTGCAAGCGATTTTAACCTGCAATGCCCGCTTGGAAATTCCTTTTATACTCACAAAGAAGAGAGGCAACAGAATATTAAATGTGGGTATAATAATATTGTCATTTATGATATGATCATAATTACCATGATCAATTATTGATATATCCTTAGATCAAGTAACTTTTTAGACATTTGATTTTAAACTAATATTATCGGAATTTATACATTTTCAATATCGACAATCAAAAATCTAAAATCGTTAATCGTGAGTATCCGGTATGTAGTATAAATTGGCCATTTTTTGAAGTTACTATACCTTACTAAAGTAGCAAATATGGTGGATATAAGTTAAAATAATTATTTCCAGTCAACCTTTAGTCAGAAAACATCACAAGTGGCGTTACAATATATTCTTGCAAATTCCGTTGCTGCCAGAAAGAGTAATTACAATGCTTAGAACATACTTCAATGTCTATACGCTATTTTGTAACAAGTAGAGAATAAGTAGATACATAACATTAGTAGATACAAGAAAACTTTGTTGCGAAAACTTGCTCTTTTTTTAGATAATAATTACGAGATAAACATGTTTTCGGCAATTTTTTTTCAGACGGCCTTTGTGTAAAATAGAGTACATTATTTTGTTGATCTCAGTTTCATATTAGTATTAATTCAGTAAGAAAACTGACTTATTTCATTTTATATACTTAACTAAACTTCTTACATTTCCAATCTTGTGAACAATTACAATAACTCACTCAGTAACTACAATTACAATAACTCAATGAATATTGAATTTAATTTTCGTGCATATAATTATTGCCACTGATAAACCAAGGTAAAAATAGTGAACAAGTGTATTAACTTCTATATTTTAACAAATATATATTTACCATCATGAAAATCTTAAAACTAATAATTAGTTTAGTTTCCCAAATAAAATTTCAAAAGTTCTAAAATGATCTTCTACACTATATATTGGATATACAACGGAGGAATAAATCTTTTCAACGAAAAAAACTAGTATTGCTTCACAGGGAATAATAAGACGGTATTGCTCCCTGACAGAACTATAGTTACCTAACAAATTTAGTAAATAAATACGTCACGAAAGTTGTATGTATGTTGTAGGTATGTGAGATATATTTCAATCTCCACCAAATGTTCGCAAAAGATTTCATTTGACAAAATGAAGGGCCTAATCTAAAAACCACTGGTTGCCATACAAACTGACCGTAATACGTCACATAGCTACGTTTAGGCAGAGACAAGTGATGTCATTACGTTCGTCAGGCTCGCTTGTCCGTTACAAGAGGAGAGAATTGAGCTCATATGCGATGTATCTGCTTGTGGCGCCTTTTTATAAAGGAAAGGATTATTCTAAAACCCATTACTAACTCACTGCTGGGCTACTTTCGTAGCATGAGAGTTTTAAGACAAAATACACATCTTTGAAAACTTTATTGAGAAAGTTCAGGCAAGTTTCCTCGCCATGTTTTACAGAAACGCGCATAAAATTTGCCTTACGGCCACCCATCCAATTTCCGACCGCGCCCGACGTTACTTAACTTTGCGACAATACCGCGGAGCTATATAATTATGCTTTTTAAGTAAGTAAATAAAGATACAAAAGAGTTACTGAAAAACCATCCTTTTCATTAGTTCATTACCAACTCATTACTGTTCAAATACCGGGCACAAGTATTCTCTCTGAGTAGGAATATCTTTAGACTTTAGTCTTTTCGCTTTAGTCTTCAGGCATTAGGCTTTAGTGCTTAGGCTTTACACTTTAGGATTTAGTCTACTACGCTGGCTAAGTGCGGAGTGATAGACTTCACACACCTTTACAAACATTATGAAGGACTCACAGACATGCAGATACCGTCACAGTGTTTTCTTTCACCATTAGAGCAAGAAATAATTCATTTCTAAAATGCACATTATTTTGAAAAATCAGTCAATATGTAACTGAGAATTTTGTCTATTTTTTTTTAAAAACGCCACATTACGGGTATTTATGTGTATTCATTTTCTTTCGTACGAATTACTGATTTTGTTAACCCAATTATTTATATATTTACGAACGATTGTACAATTAAAAATATGTACTTTATGTTATATTAAGTTCTCATGTAAGTGACTGTAGTCTTTATGAGAATAAATTCTTTAAACACACATGTAACAAGCTGTTACATGTTACAAACATGCTTCAGCAATAACTTCCATATTTCCATAGTTTCCACCTATAATATTCTTTTTAATTCTACCTTGGTGCCGTGATTTAGGAAACACAAGTAGAAAATGTAAATCACACAGTCTGTAACGAAATTTGTAAGCTTTAATTACGTCGGCCGTTTCGTTTTGTGAAAAAAGATTTCATAGTAGGAATTCGTTCAATTTTCGCATGTTCACAGTTAAATGTTAATTAACCATTTGGTTCTGTAGCTTTCATGTGCCAATTAACAATGGTACGACAATTTATCCAATAAAACAAACAGGACCAAGCTTGCCAGTAGGTAATACGGTAAAATAATTTCTTTTAATAGAACAGATAATTGTTTTGAGGCATTAAGGCGTTCAGCCAGAACCTGCCTCAAACACTCATAATTATGTGAGGGCAGTAACAAAAATGATGTTAACATGTCGCTGCAGCCAAACAGACAAACAGACAGAGTGAAACAAGATTGAAATGCTAAAAAAGAATAAAAAATGGGATGTCGTATTTAGATTATTTTATGTGAGAAGAGTAGCAAACGAGTATAAACCACCTGATGTTAAGTAATCACAACCCATAGACATCCACGTACAACCACAAACAAGACCTAAATCCTATTTGAATTCGAACGTAGATGCGTTGCTATTCCTGAGGATTAAGATGGGCGCTTTGCTTCAAAGTGTAGCCGGCTACCGCACCTTTCCAACCGAAATACAAGTAATGCTTTACGGTGGATTATAAGGGCGGCGGTGGTACCTCCTCGGTCGAACTATAGTTCTCCCACCTGTAATATTGGTTTTGGTTCATAATCAGTTAAGTTATTTTTAGTAAATTGAGCAATAAATTTAGTACTTATATTCAGTATAGTAATCAGTCGTACTTCGTAACTTAGTCTTAGTCTTAGTACGTCGTAGTCGTACTTAAGTAAAGTAATGGGTCGCTAGTTCAATATACAAATCAATCTATATATATTTATATTTTACCAAGTTAAAGGAAGTCCCAAATAATTAAGTCAAACGCTTTTATTCTTTATTGCCTGCGGGAGCACTTACAAATTGTCAGTAACATTTCTTCCTAATCTACTGCCGGTTCGGAACGTGACCTCAACTGGAACGTCCGGCAAGAAAATCAATAGATTTATCTTTTGTTTCTTCCATTATATTTATAAAATATCTTTTTAAATGCCATATATTTATTAATTTTAAATATCATCATATTTTTGCTTTTTTGTTGAATAATATTTATTTATTTGGCTGTAACATTATCTTTACAATTATTATCAAATAAAAACATAATAGTAATAAACATTAGCGTATTTTTATTAAATTAAAAAAGTGAACGTGCATGCAGTGTAGCTGATGGTAAGGGGTAACTGCCGTCCATCGTCATATATAATCAATTCCTTTTGACAAAAGCCCTAGCAGAAGTTTATCATAAATGCGTCCCTACTCCCGAGGCCTAAGAAGATCACTCCATGTGTAAGTGACCTGGCAAATGTAGAAACGCAAGAATTATTTCACGATAGAAACGGGTGTGGCCCTGTCGTTGCCCTGTGTGTGTGTGTGTGTTTGGGAATGGCCCTGACGAATTAGTCTACCGCTTCTGTAAAACTCCAATAGCTTTTGAAGGTACCTTACAATAGACTAAAAAGATTGCTAATGAAAATACCCTACAATTTAACATTTATTTTAACTAAATTGTTCTTCAGTCCCAGCCTGTTTTATCTTCCATGTAATCAGAAATTTTGTAGTAGGCTTTACGGCAGAGTTTAATTTTAATCGTTGTTCTGAACTTGTTAATTGTCAAATTTCGGAACTCACCGGGAAGTTTATTATAAAAGCGTATATATTGTAGAAAATTATACCTGTTTTGTAGTAACAAGTAAAATATACAGAGGCCTTATGTTTGTGCTTAATATTAATGCAATAAGTATCATACATATTAACATTAACGTGGTAGAGCCGTTAGAGCTCGCCCGGGGCGGCACCACCGCCACCCTCATAACCCGCCGTAAAGCATCATGTATTGTGTTTCGGTTGGGGAGGTGTGGTTGCCGGATACACATTATTCGAAACGACCATCTTAGTCCTCAAAAGTAGGAACGCATCCACGTCCATACTTAAATACAACTTCTGTTCTATTTGAGATTGGACGTGGTTTTCCATGGGCTGCAGTGATCACTTAATATCAGGTGGCCTGCATGCTCGTTTCTTACCCTTTCATAATAATAAAAAATATATTAACGTACAAGAAATTTTAGGGTATTTTTTTCTTTAAGTCAATTACTTGGAATCCAGCTCTACATCCTTAAGTGCAATAAAAATATTATTGAGATCTAACATAGCGTCTAAGTAGAACGCAATAACAACTTAATAAAAACTCGTTGAGATAGCATTCAAATGTACGAGTCCCATCACAAGCATACAAACATTTGTTCTAGAATGGCTACGAATATTTGCACATAAAAATAAGTCGCCATCTTGTTTTTCTCATGTCAGTTACACATATATCATCATAAATAAATACAAATATAATGTTTTAAAAACACGTTACAGAAATAATTACGAATCAACATGTAGCCGTTTAAATGTGTAAAGCCTTTTAACCTTGAAACAGAAAACATAAACGTACAAAGCATCGACATTTTACACAGACGTTGCTCAGCGTTTTAAAATGGAAAATGGGCGACAAAAATACAGATTTGAATACTGACATTTTCTGCTTGCAAATAGCGTATGAGTAAAATACTGCTTATTTAAATTTTCTGCGAAGTCCTATTCGCAGCTCGATACACAGCGTCACTTATTGAAAACACGGGGTAGATGCCATTTAAATAGAGATAGCTTAGTAGTAAGGAACAGATCTATCTCCCGGATTGTCTTGGCCTTGATGCCTGGTCTTACATTTATTAACGTCATATGTATGTTAGAAATTAATACAAGCTTGATTGAACGGTGAAGGAAAACTTCGTGAGAAAACTGGCGTGCCCCAATATTCTTCAAAAAAGTATCCGCTAACCCCACCTCGCAAAACCAAAACCCAAGAATATTTTCACGTCAAATTATCAGGGTACGGGTGGTTCTTCCCCTGTCGAACTATCCTACAACCTGACAAAATAGTTATTTATTATAGTTCGTACTAGTTGCAACCCCTTCGATCCAGTGATCTTAAATTTTCGGATTTTCTTAAAGTAAAAAGTTCATATGTACTCAAACTTAATTTTTAATATATACCGATTAAAACAAACACTAAATGTTAAGGGAAGCTTACTGCTATTCATTGCTGAAAACCGCACCGAAATAAGTTAAGCCCTTTCTGATTAGCCGACACAAACGCGCAGATAAACAAAAATTCTAACGAATATGGTTTTAGTTCTATTCTGTCTACAGTTATATAGGCCCCTAATAATTGTTTTTGTTATATATATTCCATGTACGGGCAGCGATTAGTTACAGTTATTACTTGTATATACATTTTAATTAATTTTCTGCTTAAGCGACGTCTTGTTTGACACGAAACACTATAAACACTTTTAACATACAATATCTATGAATTTTTCACTAACAGCCATTTCGTTTACTTAATTAAAAGCGAATACTAAATTGTCAAGTTGTGACAAAACTTAGAACAATATTGAACTTTTAATAAGTTACTCTAACTTTTTTTATGTGAGAAAAGTAGCAAACGAGTATGCAAACCACCTGATGTAAAGTAGTCGCAGCCCATAGACATCCACATATAATCATAAACACGACCGAAATCCTATCTGAGCTCAAACGTAGATGCGTTGCTAGTCTTGAGGAATAAGATGGTCGCCTCGCTTCAAAGTGTAGCCGGCAACCGCACCTCTCCAATCGATATACAAATGATGCTTTACGGCGGATTATAAGGGCAGTAGTGGTACCGCCCCGATCGACCACCTTAAAACTAAAATAATTATACATATCTGTATATACAAAAGTGGAAGGCGACTGCCTCATTCAAAGATCCACTCACAACCGAAGCCGCTTAGCCTAGAATCCTGAAATTTTACAAATTGATTCTTTATAAATTTAGCACTAAAAATAATTTTGGAAATTCATTCCCAAAAACATAATACGAAAATTTATAGGATTGTATATTCTTTTATAGCTTCCTTACGTTCTTCAAATATACATATATGTATTAAAAAATTTAAAAAAAATAAAAATTTCTTTATTCATTTTAAAACAAGTTCTTAACAATAGTGGCAAGTGTATATTGATAGCGTAAAAAAATGGTTGTTTGTAAAGTCGGTTTGCGGACAATAATTTTACGTGATCAAGTCATAAGGAAACAGTGATGCAAAAAATCACACTTTGATGAATTTAATTGAATTATTATCCCTGAATTATCATTAGTTTGTGTAGCAAAAAGAAAGAGTTAATTGAAAAATAGCATTTTTTTTATATATTTTTATTTTCAATTTATGTTATTCTGTGTAATTTAAAGGCAATAAAATTTTGATTATTATTATTATTAACATTTATTTGCACTTGTTTCAAATATATAAATGCATCGGAAGTCGAACGCTTAGGCCGATCGTGCCTCTCTATCGTTTGTTCCGCACTCTCGCTCACTCGTTTCTGGCGGAAAGTGACAATGAGTCATACTTTTGAGTGCATGCAGCGAGCGTTCATCGATTTACATGACGTTATCACATCAAAAACAGCATGTTTTATTGAAATGTATTATACATTTAATTACAGCTAAACTGACCCGCTTTAGCCATAACCAATATCGTTAATCGCGAGTACCCGTACTTAGTAAAATGAGGAAATTTCGCGAAAATATTCGTTTAAAATCATATGGATTGTAATGTATATATTTTTTATTGTGAAAGAGTAAGAAACGGGCATGCAGGCCACCTGATATTAAGTGGTCACTGCAGCCCATGGACACCTACGTCCAATTTTAAACAGAACTGAAGTTCTATTTAAGGATGGACGCGGATGATTTCCTACTCTTGAGGACTAAGATGGTCGCCTCCAATAGTGTGTATCCGGCAACCACACCTCTAATCGACTCTATCGACTTCTAAGCGAGCAAAGCTGCGGGTAAAAGCTAGTACTTAAATCTAAAGGGAAAATATATAAAAGTAAAAGATCTATTTGATCACATTTCAAAGTATTTATAGAAACGTAAAACAACTTACAAAGGAAATTTGAAGTACCAGAGGTAGTTATAAGTGTGGCGCAATCTGTTTCAATTCACGTACGTGGCACATAAAAATACAACCTCTTTTATTTATGACTTCTTTCCGCCATTCCCTTACGGGCTTTATTGAATGAAAATGTTTATGTTGTACTTTTACAAAGAGGATTTTCACTCGTTTATTATTTACTATTTCATTAAACGACATGGCGGCTCGACTTTTGTGTTTTTTTTTAGTATTTTGTATACATGCATATATTTCCGAATGAGAAAGTACCTAGACAAACCTATTTCTAACGTTAAACTTATCAGCCTTTTTATAGAAAGGTGTAATCAAAAATTAAAACTAACCACTACAGTCCTCAGGAGTAGCAACGCATCTGTGATCGACTTTAAGTCAGGCGCTTCATTTTCGTTTGTACTTCTATTTTAACACAGTTTTACTAGCTTGGGTTGTATGTATGTATGTAATAGATTCTTAGAGCATTAATTCACCATTTTCGAGAAGTCTGATTAATTTGAAATTTTGCACATGTATCAAGGACGGATCACAATGCACTAAAATAAATATAAATAATAGTAAAAAAAAAACAAAAACCACGCTTTTATAAAAAATCCAACTAAAAAAGTGTAAATAAGAAAAAGATATCGCAATATATTTTTTTATATAATTTTTTTTTTTTTTTTACCTATTATTATTTTTTTGTCTACGACTTAGCCTAATTATCCTGTTGTTGAAACTGTGAGAAAATCCAGTACTTTTTGAGTTTGTCACGAACAGACAGACGCGACCGGGGACTTTGTTTTAATATTCAGAGACGTAACTATAAGTTCCTAAATATCTGATAGTGTTTCCAAAATATTTTGGATAATTTCGCAAACCTAATTAGCCCGTCACAGAAGGTCACTCATGAAATTACGAGCAGGCATCCGCTTTAAAACTGGCCATTTTCTCATTTAAGCCCGAAATTTTCACTCGCCACTGATTGCCGATACGTCGGAAAATTCGTTTTAAACTACTCCGCTGCTCACCTAGGTAACCCGGTTTCATAAATTAGATTACAGAGTGCTTTGCTACGATGCCTGCATATTCATGAAATTTACTAAGTTCTTGAAGTTCTTGAAGGATTTTTACACCTTTTAATTTTCACTTGGGGAAAGTGGTAGACTCGGTAATAAGTGATCGAAATATTACCAATAAATACGTAAACAACGTAAAAAAATAACAAAATAAAATTTTACGAAACGGTTCCCAAAAAAAAAAAAAACAATAAATATCTTACATAATTAGAAAAAAATATATTATTTGTTTACTATATAACGGGTATTCACAATTAACGCTTTTAATGGCCGATATTTTGAACAATTTGCATGGTTCGTGGTCACAGCTAGACTAGTTAACCTTGACCACGTCTTCAGTATGTCGTACGTCGTGAGTACCCGTTGTATATTAAAATGTATGTATAAATTCCGCGATGATATTATTTTGAAATCATATACAATTTACATCGTTACGAAATGTTGTATTTGTATGTATGTTATTCTAAAAACCGATAGCAAAAAAAAACATATCCCAATAGATTACATTTATACTGCTGAAGGTGGAAGTCTAAGAATATTGAGAATCTTAGGGATTTATAGTCATAATACAAAAAGAAAATATTATTCAAAATCTAATTTGAACTTATTATCGTTAACTTATTACTGTTCTCAAAATGAGAAGAATTTGTCGTAGTTCATCATGCTTGTTAAATGCATTTGAGTACTTTAGAGAAATCTTAGATATGCGAGTTTCCTCCCGATTTATTCCGTCTCGGTAAGAGCAAGGGATTATTCATTTTTAATTTGAACGTGTCTTCGGAAAATCAGAACAGCCTTTTGGGGATTTAAATACACTATATTATATAAATTAATATTATACATGTTACAATTATACCTCTAGTTCATCATAAATATATAAAATTGTCAAAAAATCCTTCATTTCATTATTTAGTCGCTCCGAATTATGATAAAATATTTAATTTCCATCCTATCAAGCTACCCTCATCAACGAGCATATGACAGGACACCCGAATTTCATTATTACAAAGTGATTATGCATTCCGATTATGAACATAATTACTATGCAAAATAGAACAGATCCAATTACAAACAGACACTTGCAAACAGATTGGAATATCGAATATTTGTACCGAAAATTATATATTCCAAATTAAAGTTCAAAAAAAAATTAATTAAACATCATATAATGTTTGTTTTTATTATGTTAACACTTTAACTGCGGTGCTCATATCGATGTAATACTCGAGCCAGAATTGCGGAAGGCGGCACTAAACTGGAGCTCTTTCCTCTAGACTGGAGATGCGCCGACAATTCGCACAAATGTTGTATTTTTAGCATCTCTGTAGTATCTACGAATAGACAAACATAATATCCGTCTTCCGTCTTGTAGCGCCGACATAAACACAATACTTGTAATCCATACAGATCAGTATGTACAACACAGTTGTGGACAAGCGCAATGCCACTAGTAATCACAGCAGTGATGTACGTCACAGTGAAAATGTTAGAGAGTATATTCAGAAGAGTACAATAAACAGTAATTTAACGTCAGATTGTTAAGGTGTTGCTGCAGCCCAAAATTACATAAGGGATTAGGGAATATCCATAAACAAGACGTGAGGCGTTTAAGAAGCAGCTGAATCTTTTCCAATCTCATGTAGGGATGATCACGATTTTTCTTTACCGCAAAATACAATATAAACTTCTAGAAAACTGGGTTAGATTAAATATAACATATCTCTTCTTAAACGTAAACATATCTCTCTATATTAAAGTATTAAAAAAAATCTTATGCAAAATTAAAGGTAGGAGGGGGTCGAGGAAAGTCTGAGGATATTTCACCAAGGGGGGGATTCTGGACTCATTTGCTATTTACGTGTTGATACTCACTTTTACCAAGCTGACGATAATTGAATTCTAGATTATCAGAACTTCATTAATACTATAATATACATATATACAACCATATTAATCTCCCGAAATAGTAACGCACATGTCGGTGGGACCGACTTCAGTTGGGTTTCTTGTTCTGTACAAAGTTAATTCCAGATGACCAGAGACAATTATTATCAATTGTACTGCTTGCTTCTTTGTTATTTATATACTATAAAAAAACCATCAGACATCTCAATCATCAAGTGGAAAATAACGAGTCTGTGGACATTGACGTAGTTATGTGGAAAGCAACGACAAATTATCAGCAAACATTACGACTTCACAGCTTTATGAGTGTCTGTTCCTTCATAACAGCGTTTGAACATTGAGTCGCGTGATAAAATGCTGGCATTTGGTGTGATTACGTCATAAATTCCAGGAAATTCGACGCCATGGCATTGAACGAGGTGTAAAGTTTATATTCACGTTTTTATTTTGTTGCGTTATTTAATTTGATGAGTTCTTCTACATTTAAAACTAGTATTTTCCTGTCATATTTTTATTAATAACCACAGATTTACACAATTTCACAAATTTAAAAGATTAGGCCGCGGCGTTTCACGCCATATTTTTTTCTGTATGACGTTGACTTTTCCCGCTTCCCGCGCTACCGTTTTCCACATACTCGTATACATGAAGTTTGCGCGAACATATTTGTTTTTAATATTGCTCTGAGCGGTCACGATCTAACTATATTTCTACTGAAAAATATTTGTGTGACAATAAAAAATTTATTACTTTTTTATTTAAAAAGGTAGCAAACGAACATCACACGCAAGTGACCTCCATAATTAGTCGCTGAAGCTCATATACATCCATCCTCGAACAGGACTGAAGTCTCATTTGAGATGCTTTGGTATTATTTATATGGTATTATTTATAGTATTATTTATAAAAGACTGCGATAGTAGCCTGCCTTTTACATTGCCGCAACTCTCCCATCGAAACACAAGACTTATTTCACGGCATAATACGAAGACAGTGGTGTTAACTCCCCGGACCGTGCAGGTTCTGTTCAAATGCAAAAGTGAATGTCCTCATAAAATTTTAATGATGTTATTTTCTACGCATTAATTCCTTTCCGCAACGTGATAAGAATTTCAGTAGAATCTTCGTAATGGAAGCAGCATACGAACATGCACTTTAAGTGATGAAACCGTGCACATCTTAAGAACTAAATGATAATTAATATATATTACACACTTTTCAGTATTTTGTCGAGAATTCGCACTTATTGAAGTTACCTCGCGAATATTTCTTTCACTGTGAAAGCATTTATTTATAACGCAAATATTCCTTATTTAGTCTACCTTCATTTTTGTATACTTAGTGTCTATGCCCTAGTCTATATTTTATTAATCTATATACCATTAACTGAATAATGACCAAAATATATACTTGAGATTACACATAGAAATTACCGCCTTTTTTTCCACTTTTCATTCTCCAATATCATCTATCATCTTTTTCTACAGTTCGCGGAAAAACCCGTGGACCATTTGCTGTATAAATTACATCAATAGATTCAACTAATTACCCAGTATACTGACATTACTCATGGAAACTAAAACTATAAATCAAATGACGTCCGTAACGCATTTGGATTCACGCCAGACCAATGTCCCTAGCATTGCATCTCATCTCTAATTCTCCTCATTCTGTGGGAATTAAACTGAAGGCAATTAAATACAAATGAGGTCATTTATTATTAGATAATTGCTCATTTGCGACACAGATAAGATTTACCTTCTACTTAATGGCAACGTTGTATTCGTTAAATTGCTTTAAAGGTAGGTATGGTGTTCTACAGTAGACACACTACGCATTTAAACATAGTCATTTAGACATAGGAAAAGTGGGAAAAGAATAGTTCGACCGGGGAGGTACCACCGCCGCCCTCATAATCCGCCGTAAAGCATTACTTATATATCTGTTGGAGAGGTGCGGTTGCCAGCTACACTTTGAAGCGAGACGACCAACTTAGTCTTCATGAGTAGTAACGTATCTACGTTCGAGCTCAGATAGGATTTCAGCCGTATTTGTGGTTGTACGTGGATGTTTATGGGCTGCGACTACTTAACATCAGGTGGCTTGCATGCTCATTCGTATAAAAAAGTTTTCAAGATTATTAATACATCTGTGGCGGATCTCAGGTAGAATTTCAATCTGTTTCTATCTAGCATTAACCATTTGAGGATAGACATTTCAAAAACAAGTCGTAAGCAGTCCCTTATTTGCCAATTTCTTTACTTATTTTCTTTTCCCTTCATTTATTGATGAATTATTATGTTGAAGATTATTTTATAATTACGTTTGTAATAATAGTTTTAATAAAATTCTTTCCATAAATGAACGTAAATGAAGGCACGATTTTAGTAAAGAAAACTCCGCTGCAAAACTATGTCTATATGTCATATTTACATGCCTAGTTAGTAAAACAGAATTTACTGAAAGATACTGTAATTTCAATAAAATCTCATCACGACACAAAGTATTTACAAAACTAATTTTCAAAGATGGCATCCTTGGCAAGAATAGAACAGAACCTATTATATTAACAAAGAAATCCCAAATCGTACCCTTTTCCTAACGTGCAAGACAGGCAGAATTTACCTATCCAAAAAACACTTCTTATTCTCAAAAACGAAATCCATGCAAATAAGCAGTCACATACGAAAGAAATCCTGGATTATTCACGCAAATACGGTTTCTAATTCCATGAAAATAAAATCGAATATTCCTTGCAAGAAAAAAACACATATCTGACAGCTGATGAGGGTTTTATTTTCAAATCCCTCCTATAGGTTATCTGACTTAGAAAATTATCACATCGATGACCGTTAACTGGAAATTTATTTTTCTAAAGTATCGCAAATAGGTATTCAACGTTTTCAATTTGTGTCTGTAAATTACGTACCAAAATTTATATAGCAACGCCTTCTAAAGAAAACAACACAAAAGATTTATATTTTGTTGGTGACAATACAGTCTTTACTTACGCTAAACGTATTGAGAAAAAACTAAAACAATTGTTATAAAGTATGGTTAACTTCGCTTAAGTAATTAGAATTCCGCAATACGTCGTTTGAAACGTATAATTTCAAAAGACGGTTATCTTAACTATAATGATTTTGAGCATTACTCAGTTCCAACATAAGTACAGGATGAAAATACATCACATGTAACAAGACCAGACCTACAGGTACTCTGAGTACAAAATTTGAATGAGAATAAATCAATAACTTTCGTTTAAAGAAACAAAACAAAAGAAAATGAATCAAAGTTACACTTGTACATAATAGTAAGAATGCTATGTACATCTTTTATTATAGTCTTTTTTATATTATTAAATTACTTACACGTAATAAACATTAGGTCGAAATTATTATTAATAACTTCTTAACGTATATAGAGTAAATATATGACCACAGCTATATTTGTTTTGTTGTGTTTTTGTGTATTTTTTGTAATGTACAATAAAGTGTATTTGATTGATGAAATTTATTATTATTGATTAAAATTATGAATTATATTGCGCAATCATATAATTACTTAGGTTGATTAAAACGTAATTGACAATCTCCACCCTTCTGTTTCTGCATTCCGTTTTGGGAATACTATGAATTATATCGTATCGTATTTGGCAAAAAGAATTGAATAAACATCGATGAGTTTCGTAGATCGTTTCGTAGATCTCGTAGAAGGTTATGGTTTCGCAGTAATTATTTTTAACCATAACTGATGATAACATTCAATTTTTTGAATCAGAGTTTAAAAATGACTCAAAGTGGAAACGAATTCTCTTCACTTCACGTAGTTTACTCTTAAGTCAGATAGAAAACGCATTGAAGCGAAAGCCATTGTGGAAATTGTATAAATCCGTCGACTGAATAGATGGACATGAAACTCTCTCGGTTGAAATCTTTCAATGGTCTCGTGGCTTCAAACATGTGTATATTAAAATCCTTATTTCATTTTACTTCCAACCCTTTAGCTCTCGAAATTTTTCTAGCTTTCTACCGCAGTTCTTCTCAGGCAGAACTAATGAAATGAATGTACGGTTATGATGTTTATACTATGCTATTTATCGATGACATAATTAAATGTTGTATTGTGATGTGACAATATTATTTTAATATGAATTATATGAACAATAACGTAAATACGTTACTACTCCTGAGGACTAAGATGGTCGCTTCGCTGCAAAGTGTAGCCGGCAGCTGCACCTCTCCAACCGAAAGACTTTAACTAAACGTAATTCTTTACGGTGGATTATGAGGGATTATTTTGTTACTATAAGTCAAAAATACTGAGTTAGGCGCAGTAAGTATGCAAATCGTGAATCGCGAAATCTTCTAAATTACAGATTAAGTAAATTACATATCAACTCAGCCCTAGCTTATGAATGAGCCAAATGATGGCCAAATTGCGTTTGTCCCATTCCTCGAAGGATGAAATGGCAAAAATTTCTGGTCCGACCCAAATCTTTTATTTAAGGAACTTGTTTTACTATGATAGATCAACGACATGCGAGAAAGGCAACAAAGTACGCTTAGAAATTAAAATTAATTGATTAACAAAGCATAAAATACCATCGCTGCACTAATTTCTAACGAAAGATCGAGAATCACGTCAGTGCATTTAGTTGTAAGGGTATTTTGCCAGCTTTATTATTACATCAATTTATCAAACAATATTAAGGAAGGAAGGGGCAACTATTTTAAAAAATGTTAAAAAACATTAAAGAAATAATAATAATCATGTTACAAAATCTGACCTATTATATGAAGTTATTGTTAATCTATAGTGCGTTTTGGTCTTGTTAAGATGCGAATGTACCAACGCAATTTGAGTGTAAAGTTTAAACTTTCGATTTGCAATATTGGGTACATATTAGGTTAGATTTAATCTCTTGAATGTATCTGATTATCTATGAATCTCTTGAGTAGTTCTCATGAAAGTAATGTTCTCACAACTCACCTCTTGTATATAAATATATAAAGATTTTTAAATCCCTTATGAGGCGACTCACTCATTCCTTAGTTATTACAACGCCTATAACTTCAGGGATTTCTGTTGTATATGGAACGAAAGAAAACGTTCGTAGTCACTAGTACTTACTAACCATCAGGTGAACTGAATGCTCGACTGCTGTATTCATATTAAAAATAGTAGTAGCATCACAAATTTTTGGTTTCCATATCATTGCACACCACACTAACTTAAACTGTGTCAAAAATCGTTAATCGTGAGTACCTGGTTCAAAGTAAAACGTCTTGTACAATAGACAAAATATGTAATATACATATTCTTTATATAAAAACAATTATATTGAACTGACTATTTATATAAAAAAATACTTTTTATTTGTTTTTTATGTAAGTATTTCAATATTCTTTGCGGAAAAGTTCTAATCGCATATCGCGTATTTGTATGCAATCTAACATTCATATGATTACATGAGTTTGCAATGGGAGTGCTTAGCTTTTTCTTAATATTTAAGTAGGAATATTTTTTCTTGCCCTTTTATATTTGTACTCAAGTATTATCGTATCAAGTTTGTTTTGGTTTCTACTGTTTTCGTCCTTTACAAAACATGCTTCATATGTTAAGTGCGGTACATGTTATTCTGATATCAACGGAGCAAAGACACATTTATCTACAAAAGGATTTAAAATATAATCCCTTTTTATTCTTAATAAAATATAGTACAGATCTCCTTTGAAAACAATGTATCGATAAATTTTATTCTTAGTTTACTATGTAATAGATACTCAGACACTTTTTTAATGTCGATATTTCGAACGTCCCTAGACAAATTATCAAGATTAATGACGTTATACGAGCTCATAAAAGTAAATATTTAGAAATCCTTTTTTCTAGAATCAATACTTACTTCTCAGTAGAACGACGTATTTTATATAATTTGGTATTTCTATTCACACCACATATCAATATATATGTATATAAAGCAAATTTTTTTTCCAATCAAACTTCGCAAATTTAACTGTTCTTAACCCTTTTTTCGATTATCCGTCACCCATTCACATCTTTGCCTCGCTTGTTAGTATAAACTGTAACCGCACCTCTCCAACTAAAACACGACGAATGATTTAAGGGCGGCGATGGTATAGATTTTTCGAGATATCGAATTAACGGCTACAGCGTTTGTGGGATGTTTTCCCCTCTCGTGTAGAACCTTTTACAAGGTTTAACGACACGCCATTATTTATAACAACCCGTATCGATATACTTAATATGATTAACGGGCCTTCTGAAACATGAAAAGGCGCGTGATATTTGCCACTAACGGTCACCCTTCGAAGGTTTCACCGAGCTTACGTAGCTAAACTTTAACAATCGTTGACGATTTACGCAAGCGGTGGGTTTATCTACGCTTCACCTTACTTAGGGCGGCTTCACATTTGGTCGCAAGCAGCGCAACTGCGGTGGCGCGACTGCTGTAGCGAACTTCTAGACTACAAGGAGAAACACGACACGTCAGAGCGATGTGCAATCATTTGGCTTCGAGCCAATGTTACAGGTACAGTTTTCAACTACATTATAAAAAAAATAACACTTACTGTTACGTAATGCCTATTCACTCTTAAATTTTAAAACAAAGGATCAATCCGATGGCACCGAAGAAGAAACAACAAAAGGAGAAGCCACAATAATGTTTCCTCATTGGAATCCATTCAGGAATTCAGTGCGCCACCCTAATCACCTCCCGCGCCTATCTACACTAACATTACAAAGAGGAAAGATTTGATATTTTTGTTCTTTGTTTGTTTGATTTTGATAAACTCAAAAACTACTGAGTAATCAACTAGCGTACTCACCCTATACATATTAACCAACATAAAAACTACGGAGCCCTAAAACTAAACATACAAACAGGCACGGGCCTTGCTATAGTTAATACAAGAAGGCATTTGCTACTGCCACACTCTTTGCAACCAAATGTAAAGCCTCGCTTAACACTTTGACTACGGCGCGGATATATATGATCAGTTCAGTATTGCGGGAGGCGGCCCTAAACTGGAGCTTATTTGATTAGACCGAAGATACGCCAACAAATTACTGAAATATTGTATTTTTAGCATCTGTGTATTATCTACGAATATACAGACGTAATGTCCGCCCCCAGTCTTGTATCGCCGACGTAAAAACAGCTCTTTTTTACCTATAATCCATACAAATATGTTCGTACAACACAGGTGTATACAAGCCGCAAGTGCGTTGAATACACAGCAATCTTGTACGTACAGGAAAAATGTTAACCGTTATTCCAAAAAGTAAGTAATATAAAAAGTATTGCAGTATATCTTCATCTTCATACGTTATTGCATTTCATGAGAAGTTCTTTATTATGCAAGCACAAAGTTCGTAGTTCCAATTCAAAGGTTGTAATCAAGTTTTTCTGTTACCTACTTTCGAGCTCTTATTAAGGCCTTTGGTCCCAGCATACCTAATTAAAACGAGTCTATATTTCTACTCGGAACTTACCCATTGAAATAAATTTCTTCCTGAGAACAAAGTCATTAAAAGTTTGATCAATGCTTTCATTAATATTCAATATTGTTTGAATGCAAGTAATTAAAATTTATTTATCGTAATGTTATCCGCCAACCTGGTGGACCGACGACCTGATAAGAATTGGTAACCGCGAGATGCAGAGGGCACAGAACCGGTCAGATTGGTGGCACCTGGGAGAGGCTTATGTCCAGCAGTGGACACATAATGGACGCGTAATTTTCTTTCGTATCTTTGTTAGATTCTAAATATCTAAAAGGCATACGAAACACGGATTTAAAGGTTCACTACTTGAAAAATACATTCATAGGTATATTTTTGTTATTAAAGCAGAATTTATAAACACAAATTACGCGAAATGGAAAAATCAATATTGTTGGTAATTAAGAACGCAACCTTGTTTGTTGTAAGTTGGTTGCACTGAATTTACTATGTATATTAGGTTGGCAACATTATTTTTGCTCTCTCCGTTGTAATAGTTTTGAACTCAATAAAATACACTATATTATTTTCCTAGTCTAAACAATTCATTTTATTATGAAACCACCTAAATATCAACAAAAAATGTAGAAAGACTTGTCATTACTTACATTTTATTTACCCACATCTCTGTAATAAAATTCATGAGTTCAGGCCTAATATAATCCAGGGAAACGAAATTAGGTATCACCTGTTAGCTAAAAGGTTCTCAACTTAGTAAAACAGTTCAGTCCTTAGTAAAACAGTCCTATTATTGTGAACGCATATGTTAGTCATTTTGATACACACAAATATGATACTCACTAATATCATAAATGTGAATGCAAGTTTGTTTGATACCTACACTTTCACGCCAAAACTACTCAACCGATTATCATGAAACTTTGTACACGTATTCTTAGATATATTAAAACGGCATACGATATTTATATCAAAAAAAAAGATTAAAAAATATTGGCAATCATAATTGTTTAACAAAAAAAATGAAAATCTAACAACTTCAAAATCTTTAAATTAATATCTTATTGACTATAACTTCAGTTGTTTTGAATTTTTGTATATTTCAAATTATTTTGTATTGTCACTTATAGGCAAAACTAAAACTATTTAAATTTTTGAGGTTAGATACCAATTTATTGTTTTAATTATTACATGCTGCGATAATCTTTGATATTTATTCGACCGACCGAAGCCGGGAGAAAAGCTATTATAAAATATAAATATTCCATAATTTTTTTCGCTTATTATAACTCTTCTATTAATTTAGAACAAAAGTGTATACAATGTAATACAACAATACGTTATTACCATAACAATAGTCTAACCTGAAAAGACCAAACGAACATTTTCTTTAAATGTCGTTAGCCCATATTCCTCGCGTAGATTAGGCATGATGCAAATAACATCCATCATTAAGTTCGTCCCATTTCTTTGCGAGTAACAAATTATGCAGACCTGTCTCTAACGCTACATGAATATGTATTTGGAAGATTAACAACTTGAGAGTCGCCTTAGGAGATAAAAACGTCTTTATTAAAATTACTTCAATTAAGTAAGACTTGTTGATCAAGTTCTCCAGTCTTGACTCTTTTATAACATTTTTTTACATAACTTGGAATATTTAGAACCTACATCATCTATATTAGATACTGTAGGTTATGTAATATCGACATTATTAATATAGACGCTAAAATATTGAAATGGCAAATAAAATGATGCTTCTTCAAAAAGACTAAGTCCAATAACGGCCATTAACAAAATGAAAGTCAGCACAATAACCCTTTAGAAGTTATTGTTTCTGATAACGTCAGAAGTTTTAGGTAAAAAAGTAAAATAATCCAACTTTCTTTAAAACTTCCCTTAAAGTCGTCTGTTAAAATCCGTTTAGTTGTTTTCAAAATTTACCCCTATATAGTAATGAAATGAAATTAAAAGAAAACCAGTATCGAAAATAAATAAATTTTAATCTAGACTTCATACAATTGCTTCAAAACTTATACAAATAGTGTCTGATATATTTATTTAATCTTCATTTATGCATGAAACCCCAATATCACATCAGGTTATTTTTATCTTGATGTCGGCTTTATGTAACCATCTTCGTGTTCTACGTCCATTTAAGATTTTATTATTCAATCTGGTGGTATAAGGCCGTCAGCAATCATCTTCTGTCTCTTAGCCTCCTCTCTAGCACGACGCTCAGCCTCTCTTTTCTCCTGTTCCTCTTTCTCTTCTTGAGCCTTCTTCATCGCCATCGCCGCTAACGTCTTCTGATCCAGCTTGAAGAAGTTTATAGGCTCTTTGATATACTTCTCGTCCTTGCTGTTCATATTCTCTATAAACTTCACGTAGTTGAAGGTACCGTCTTCTGGATTGTATGTTTTGTCTTTAGTCGCCAATCTTAACCAATCAACGAATTCTATTTCAGTGAAAGGCTCACCCCAGTTAAATAGTTCTTCTCGTAGCAGTTCTAAATCGGCTATACCTTTTTCTTCATCATCATGACTTAAAGCAGCAAATGCTTTAGTTACAGCAAGTTCGAAATCATCTCCCCAGTTCATTTTAGCTTCTATCATAAACAGCCACTCGTGATATTCTACAGTATCTACGTATTCATCTTCTAAAAATTGAGTAAACAGCTGTTTAATTTCATGGCCTTTTGGATTAAAGCCAAGCTTCCTCAGCATTAATGGAATAGCTTCTAGTTTTACCTGTGGAATATAGAATAAACATTAGCATTTTAGAAGGGAACTGTTTTAACCGAAGTAGAGAAACCGGAGTAAAGAACGTTACCTTAAAACCCAATCTTAGCTCTCTCATAAAGCTGTTCCACATAATATTGAACTATTTAAAGAAGCTTAAATCTTTGAGCTTCCATCTTTGAACCTAATCTATTGACTAAAAAGCCCTGATAATTTCTAATATAATTTTTATCGGATTTTACAAACCTGACGTGTCAAATGAATAACAAATCTCGTTCCGTCTTACATCAAACATAATATATGTTGCTAACTAGACAATACGTACCTTAAATTATGCATAATATACCTTATCGATATTTTCTTCATCGTGAGCTTTGAACATTTCTTTGAATTTAGCTAGATCTTCAGGACCGAAGCACGCCGGTGGAGGTGGTGGTTTCTTAGGTTTGGGTGGAGGTCCCATTGCCGCTTTGGCTGCCGCAGGGGGAGGCTCTTTGCCTTTACCTTTCTTAGGGCCCATCTTGATTGCTCTTACTACTATTTATTATAAAGTATTGATTTACTGTAATTTTGTAAATAAAATAAAAATTAGTGTGGAAAAACTTCGAACTATCGTAACATGATTTGGCAATGTCAATTATGTTTACATTCATAATGCCTTCATAGTTATTATTGTCATATTTTAATAATAGATGAATAATTTTGACCAATTTGATTGCACAGAGATATATTATCTATTAATATCTGTGTTACTTTTTTATTATTATTTTTATGGTTTCATTGCGGTAGTTCTTATAAATACATTTTAAATTTAAAAAATCTCTTCAGCTATTTGATAATTATAAAATCTGTTTTTAACATAAACTCAAAATACTATCGTAATAAGTTTATGGTTTTAAATTATAATATAAGGAACTTGATTTAAACAATGTATATTTATTACGCCTAAACAATGATAACTACTGAATTTGTGTCCATAAGTAGATCGTCTTTATGTGTGTGCGTGTGTGTATGTGTGTGTACGTGTGTAAGTTTGATTGTTACCTATTAACAGTATTACTGCTTCTACAAATCGATAAGATAAAACGTTTTGGTACATTTAATTTATGCAAAGGGAACCGTTGAAAGAATGGCAAAAACGTGGACTCATTAAAGGCTATTGATACCGTATTCGAGCCACTACGGTGGCGTAATTAATTATTGAGAGTTATCTCTAAAACCATTCCCTTGCTGCATTATTATTAGGATCAGGGCCGTCTTAGAGGCCCGAAACTCTAGAGCACAATTTGGACATTTATTGGAAAATGATAACAAAAAAATTACATTGAATGGGATTGCATTGATTTTTTTTAATTTACTATAACATTAACTTAAAATTTTCACCAATTATTAAAAAAAAGACGTGGGTACTATCATTTCTATTTGGAAATACTACTGGCAATCGTTAGCAGATATGTACATAAAAATGGAAAAAGTAGCACTCTTTTTTGGTGGAACTAAATGTACCTATTGGCTTTACGGGCCCTCATGAATTTGATCCCTAGGCAGTGGCTACGCTTGTTCGTGATAAAAACGGTATTGATTACAAACGTTTGTATTAAGAACTATTGTAATAATAATAGGTGACAATATGTATGATTGAATTAAGTTAAATGGGATTGTACTTACTGTGAGGGAAAAGAAATTTCGCCTTGTTCGGATTTTCAATTAAGATAAAAAGACGAGTCTCTTATAGCTGAACTTTGAAGCGAGACGACGTTCATTACATTAATTCGATATTCTAAGTAATAATAGACAAGATCTTGAGATCTTTTTTTCTTTTTAATTTCTGATTCTTATATCTGCATACCTCACCCCCATCCATTTCCTACTGTTGTTCCTTTTCCATAGGTTGGCTGGAAGAGATCGCTGCCTGAGCGATAAGTCCGCCTTTTGTGTACTAAGTTGTGAATTTATGTAAATGTTTGTCTCCTATTTCATGGTATGCAATAAAGTATATTCTATTATATTCTATTCTATCTTATCAGAGACAACAAACATGTTAAGACTATTAAACATGACACTACAGTACATTCTATAGTCTACGACATTATTAATTATATTCGTATATTCGCAATAGTATTTTGAACATAGAAATATTACATAGTATTTGTGACATAATGTTTAGATAAAACATGATAATTGGTAAATGGTTTAATTTGATAGTCTATTATTAATTACCAATATTAATTTTCAAATGTATTTCCACGTTTGATCGACGCTGCCGGAGACAAGAGGGCTGGTTCATATCTCGTGGAAAGAATTGCGATTGCTATCCAGCGCGGGAATGCAACTAGTGTTCTTGGAACTATGCCGCATGGGCACGGACTCCCTTTAGATTGTTTAGGTTAGATTTTTATTGTAATTAGTTTTAAGATTTTCATCCATGTAAATATGAAAATAAATACTTCATATGTATTACAATACAATAAAATGTGTTGTATTTGTCTTTCTGGGAAAAATCAATTAAAGTACCTAGTAAATTAAAATTATAATAAGTGGTAAGTGTTTAAATACTTAAGTCAACTGTAAGCTTTTTGTTATTTTGTTCAAGAAAATTCTAGACACATGAAATGTACCTATATTACCCCAATCGCATGTAAGTAGTCTAAAAGTCGCACATCAGAACTTTACCCAAAATAAAAGGAAACGGTAAGTATTTTTCAAAATATTTAAATTTAACTTATTTTGCATTTTGATTATATGTAAGCAAATGTTTTCTACTCTGTAATACTTCTTGTATACTTAAAAGCATAAGAGGAATCTTTTCATAGGAAAGTCTAAAGATACAAAAAATTACAAAGTTCAACAATCTTCAAAATTCAGAAGAAAAAGGCAAAATTCTAAATGCCTAATGTGGAAGTTACAAGTGATGAGTACAAAATATAATTATTCCGAGTTTTGTTTTGCCTGTGGTAAGTACATGGGGTATAGACCCTAAATCCCTCTCCCGTTACACATATGGATAATTACGCTCATGATTCTCAATATCATCCTTAGGAGTAACGAAAGTACACATAAAAATACATCGATAAGCAGATGCATGACACCACATAATATCACTCAAGCTTATGGTGACATTTTGTAGAGTAAATTGATGAGTGTGTAGTTGTAAACACAATTAATCTCTTTAACTAGCGGAATCGGAGCCTTCGAGAGATGTTTGCTATATAGTACCTACTAGATAATTTATCAACGTAATCGCGTCTCCATTTTCGTATCAAATACCATTTAGAAATTACTGCGTCGTTTTATACTCTTACATAAAATATATTTTTGGAATAAAAATGAGCTGTATGTATGTACCTGAGTACATCTAATCTGAATACATACGCACGTAAGAAATTTTGCTTTTTTTGGGCGGAATAAAAACAGTTCTGCAAAATTTTTATTCCGCATGCAAATACGTTCCTTTAGTTCAATAAATGATAAAATAATAAATTAAAATGTAATACAGTTAATATAAATTTAATTAGAAAGTGTAAACAAATTGAATTAATGTTTATTTATATGCTGTATTTTTTTCATACGATTAGAAAAGACAAATTCTATTCAATACATTCTAATTTATACCACGAGGTAAATCATCAAAGGAATGTCAAAGTATCCTATCGCCATGAAAGTAAAATACGATTCAAAGATACAAAGTTATATTTTATTTTTATATTTTATCGACGCTGCCGGCGACAAGAAGGCTGGTTCATATCTCTCCCAGAGAATTGCGATTGGTATCCAGCGCGGGAATTCAGCTAGTGTTCTTGGAACCATGCCGCATGGGCACGGACTCCCTTTAGATTGTACAGGTTAGGTTTTTATCGTAATTGTCTATTAAAAACATTGTTATTTTTTGCTGCCAATCATCGAAAACAACTTACTTTTAACAGGTGTTATAACAATTTGTTCCACTAATGATCACCCATCCAAATTTGGAGCGCACCAGACGTCGCTTAACCTTATATTGCTTTTATATCGACCAATGTGCCGCACGCCTAACATATGATCGATATGTTTACCGGTTTGTACACGCGATGACTTTTGGCGTCTATCGCGGTGTTTCTGGGAAACATTTTAAATATTTTTATTAATTATTCGTATGGTGTCCGGTAGCGTTTTGTTATCTTTATAGTCGATCAAGCCACTATATTCGGGCGAGGCGTACGGTGAACGTGTAAGTGACGAAAGTTTAGATAAAAAAGTAATTTAAGTGGAGCTATGCTAGAGTATTAGTCGTGAGCTACTTAAGGTGCTATGGGTATAGATAACGAGACGTGGGTGTCAATCTATTGAATACTAACTTGATGCGGCTTCGTAAGGTCGTTTATCAATGAAGAAAACCAGTATTGCACTTACCCGAAAATATTAACAAAAATGTATTATTGTGATTATCTGTGTCAGCAGAACTGTCAAACTGAGGTTTTATATGTGAGAAGAGTAGCAAACGAGCATGTAAACTACCTGATGTTAAGTAGTCGCAGCCCATAGACATCCACGTAGAACTACAAACACCACCGAAATCCTATCTGAACTCGAACGTAGATTCTTTGCTACTCTGAAGATAAAGATGGTCGCCTCGCTTCAAAGTGTAGCCGGCAACTGTACCTCTAACCGAAACACAAGTAATGTTTTATAGTGGATTACGACGACGGCGATGGTACCTCCCTGGTCGAGCTACAGGTCTCCCACCTTTAAGTTAGGTTAAGTTAGATTAGCTAAATAAACACGGTATTAATTTTCGTACAAAAAATCCAATCTACAATCCGACGGTTTACCATGTTTTTCTGTCCAAAAATCTCTGTTGGCAATTACGAACACAGCAAATAAACTCAGTTAAAATGGTCAAGCCTTTGTTAAATAATATTATTTTATTTTTTATTTATGTAATCTATGCCAGTATTATAAAACTAAAGTTACGGTTGGCATTTTCAATTTGTAAATATATTGTTTGTCTACTTGTTTACTTTAGTTTTAATTATTTTAATTTTGTATTCAATTATATAATAAAGAGTCTAAAATATGGTTTTAGCTTTTAAATTACAAGTAAGGTTCAAAAATGATTTTTAATTTGGAAGAATATTTATTGAGGAAGGCTTTAGAATATCCCAAAGAGCAGTCGTTTCATACGAGTATTTTTGCAGTTAGTTTCCAGCGGCTAGTGTACGGGTTATAAAATTGATTGACGTTTGATCGATGCTGCTGGTTACCAAAGGGCTGGATCATATCTCGCATTGAGAATTACAACTGGTAATACAAGTGTTCATGGCACCATGACGTATAGTATGCGTAGATATCCTGTAGATAGCGTAGTCTAATTATTTAGTCTTATTTTAGTGTATGGCTGTAATTATAATTAGTAGTAAGATGTTTATTGGAAATATCGATTTAATACAAAAATATTTATCAATATTATTTCATAGACGCGGTTGGATGCAATTACAATATTAATTTATTGGTTAATAAAGGTTTTATAGATTAAAAAAAATAGTAGAAAGACAAAAAGTCTTATAGTCGGAAAAATGGATTTGTTAATCGAAAAATAGTTATTACTAATTATATTTACCAACATATTATGAAATAAATGTGCCGTTTAACATTAATCAACATATCATTAGCGAAGTAATTAACAAGCAGATGTATTTCCACTAAGAAATAGCACGACATCGAAAAAGCACAGTAATTAATAATTTCAATAATTAAGACGGCCGTTTCGCAAAGTCCTATAAATTATTTTGGCAATGGTTTTAATCACCTATTTTATTTCTCTTAATTAATATGACTAAGGCTTTGAAGATGTTTTATGAATTGCTAGACGACAGGTGTCAGAATATTGAAACTAATTTTATTAAGGCTCTCCTCTCATCACTAGAGAACAACGAATTGCGGAATACAAAAGTATTTATAAGTTTCATTTCAAACTGCGGAATGTACACATTTTATATAACGCGTTTTTTATGTATGCGACAACCATTTTGTTTGCTGATGTTTGGAACCAGGTACATAGCTTGCAGTCACGGCAAAGCTGTGCAGACGTTTCAAATCAGTTACATACGAGTAGCTCGTGGTTATAATTTACGTGGTCATGGACCTCGAACTAAGCAACTAGTTTGAAATATCGGCAATAAAAAATTGTTAATCATGAGTGCCCGTTATGTAAAATGTAATTCTAAGTATTTACCACGTGGTACAAACACATTTCGACCTTATTCACTACTATCAATTCGCACAGGTTTCATCAATCCAATACTATCCTATGTTAGGCCCAGCTTTCTTTTCAGTATGAGAAAGTTTAGACTTTAGTCCACCACCCCGGTTAACACTGATAGACTTCAAACTTTGAGAACTTTATAGCGAACTCTCAGGCGTGTAAGTTTCCTCGTGTTTTTGTCATTAAACGTTAAAATAAATGATGATTAACATCTTATTACCACATTACTCGATAAAACAACGTACCTTTTTATATAAATTAGCTTAGCGAAATAGCAGATGGTTCACCTGATACGAATAAGTTACCCTCAACTATGGACATATATGTCACTAGAAGAGTCGCTAACATCAGCAACTGAAGAAGATCTCTTTCCATCTCTTTCGAAGAATACTTTGTCATTGCGTTCTTCCTCGTTAGGAGGAAGTTCATTCCACATCTTCCAATACGTGCAATTCAAACCCAGATCCTTCGTGTCAAAAACCGGATACTTGTCTATCGTGCTTTTTTGCACATAGACCTTGCAAAAGTTTAGTTGGAAAACAACTACAAATTAATTTGGTAAAAGCATCACAAATTGATTTAATAGTGAGTTAACGTTAATAATCGCTTACACTTGAACACTGGCAGTGAAACGTGTACCTAAAGACCGCTTCCTAACTACCATAAGGCTTTTAACTTTCAAAATATTTAATTAGAGCACCTTGCAAGTGTTACAGAATGCTAATCGAGAGATAACCGTATGTTTGTACGTCATTAATCTTTACACAATCTGTTACAAACAGCTTTAGCTACTGTTTCAAATATTTATCACAACAGCATATAACATGTTATAATTTTTGAATATTTATTTTGTAGACCGACATTCCTTTTAGTTAAGTTCGAATAAAGTTTAATGCGACTCAAGTATTATAAAGTTCCGTAGACGAATGTTATTTGTTTTATTAAAATAAATTTGCGGGAATAAGCCCAGCGTTCTTAGCACCAAGCTGACGTTTTGTGATGGGAGATTAGTCAGTGGGAACACATCAACAAATGTGTTTGAACAATAAGTGTTGTAAACACGGCTCGTAAAGACCCACGCAGTCATTTTTGAATTATCTCCAATTCCTTGACCCCGGCCCACACAGACACAAAACTTTTTAAGCGTTACACGAAATTGAACAAAATTAATTTAATTGATGTTGTATTTAAAATTAAAAGGGTTTTGATTGTTTTTGTGTCTACTTATAAAACCGTAAATCATTTGATACGAACGAATTTTAATAATATTATTTCGTAAGATAAGAGAACTGTAGTTTAATCGGGGAGGTACTACGGCTACTCTCATAGTCTCTAAACATTATAAGACAAATTCCCCTATCACGTCTATCTGTATGTCTGTTCGCGATAAATTCAAAAAGTACTGGACGGATTTTCTCATAGTTTTCAACAACATGTAGACATTCCTGAGGAAGGTTTTGGTGCATAACAAGTTCAGTATTTTTTTGTAAATTGAGTAAGAAATTCAATAGATAAATTGAAGATAGTCGTCGTTCCAAATATGTCAATATTTCTAATTGTTAGTTTTTGCAACTAAAATAATGTAAAAGTAAACCTTGTTACCCCATCAAAGCTGGGCCGGATCATAAAGCAAGAAAACGTATACCATTGTTTGTGTTTCGATGTGAAATATGCGTAAATATACGGTTATACTTGGAAGCAAGACGACCATCTTAGTCCTAAGGAGTATTTATTATATATATATATATAGGAGTATTAAAGGTGGTAGAGCTGTTAGAGCTCGCCCGGGGCGGCACCACCGCCACCCTCATATCCCGCCGTAAAGCGACATGTTCTTCATGTGTTATGTTTCGGTTGGGAGAGGTGTGGTTATCGGATACACATTATTGGAGGCGACTATCTTAGTGCTCAACAGTAGGAACGCATCCGCGTCCAGCCTTAAATAGAACTTCTGTTCTATTGTCCGTGGGCTGCAGTAACCACTTAACATCAGGTGGCCTGCGTGCCCGTTTATTACTTTTCCACAATAAAAAAGTAACGTATTTCCTCCGATAGGACTTTAGTCCTGTTTGAGACAGTTTTAACAAGTCCATGGGCTACAGCGACATAACATAAGATGATTTGCATACTCGTTTGCTGCTCCTTCCCCATATGAAAGACATAAATACAATTATAACCTATTAGCTTTACACAAAATTATACTAATATAGCAACAAGACTGGGTGCGGACATTACGTCTGTGTATTCGTGATACACAGATGGTAAAAATACAATATTTCACTGAATTGTCGTTGCAGAGAGTCAGTCTAGAGAAATATGCTCCAGTTTAGTGCCGCCTCCCGCAACGCTGACCCGATCTAATACACGAGCGTCGTAATCAAAGTGTTAGTGGGCTGCATGCTTGTTTGCCACTTCTAAAAAATACCCAAAGGGTAGCGCTATAACACGACACACGTCAATCACTTACAATGTAATGATACAGGTTGTATGGCATACTCACGCGTTTGATAGCACCTTCGCATGCCACTTAGTACTCA
>DWON01000036.1:0-55715 GCA_018251015.1 Phocides pigmalion okeechobee
GCAATGACCACTTAACATCAAGTAGCCTGCATGTCCGTTTCTTACTGTTTCACAATAAGAAAATCTAACATTAGACGGCAACCACACTTCTCTAATCGAAACACAAGATTTGCTTCACAACGGTGAGGGCAGTGGTGGTATACGGTCATATTATAGTTCCACCACCATTAAAATAATTGGGTCTAGTGGGTCGAATGGATACAAGAACAATATAGTCTTAATAATTGGTTATATGGGACCCTAAAGAAGTCGACTGTTTATTTACCACTGCCACCTATCCTAACGTAAAGCAATTCTTACATTTCGTTGAAATGTATTTGTCTGCTACACTTATTTATTAAACCATCATCTCAATCTTCCGAAGAAACAAGGCATCTGATTATATTTACCACAGATAAGACTTTATTCCTATTTGTATTGGATGTAGCCAACCATAACCAGTGAGTAAGACATAACATATCCTCATCATCAAAATTCTTCGTCATCACGTCGTGTCTGTCTGTTTGTATGTTCGTGATAAATCAAATCAAAAAGTGCTGGACGGGTTTTCTCACGGTTTTCAACAACAGATAGAGTTATTCCTGAGGAAGGTTTTAGTGCATGATAAGTTAAGTTTTTTTTGTAAATTGGACAAGAAAATAAATAATCAATGGATGTATGCGTAGGTTGTTTCAGGATTTTAGAATTATACAGCTAGTAAGGTATATAAGAAATCTCATAAGATAGTTGTGCGCATTCGTTTCCTAGTCTTTTAATTGAGATCCGGTGTTACACAGGGGAAGCTTATTACATTTTATAAACGTGGTCATATCGTGTGAACAAAATCTTCGATACATTTCACATGGAGCCGCGTGTCATACGAGATATGTCAGCTGATACCACTGTATCTGATAGTCACCTCGCTGGTATCGATTGCGGATAGTGGCCGGTCACCTCGGCGATCCACTGCTCTTACGGTCAAGACCTATCTGTCTATATTAATGTTTTAAAACTGGAAGGATTTTCTTTCTTTGAACATGCTAATTGATCCTGTCCGATTAAAATAAATCTTTTTAAATTTAATAGGTGATGTATTGAAGGTTTTAAATTGTTTATGTTTTACGCTGTATATGTTATCTCACACTTCGACCCTGAGGAGCAGAGTAACGGTTCTTAAAATCGGTTCAAATCAGCGGGACACAGTCAGTATTTTTTGTAGATAAATAAATAACATAAATTTGCTGAAATTATCACCATGTACGATGTATAAACTGCCGTATTAAAATGGATTTGAAATTATGACCATATGGCACATTAATATTTTGTTCGCGCTGAACAGCGATCGCAATTCTGTGTACGAGATATGAACCAGCTCCACTGTTAACAGCGGCATCAAGTCTATTCATTTGAAAAATCAAAGGATCTAATTGTTTGAAATTTTTTATCGCATTTACACTTTAAAAACAAACGAATGCGAAATATGTTCACTGTTTCATTTTGATAATTACTTACAACAAAGCAGATGTACGTACGTATCTACTCTGAATAATTAGAAAGCTTAATAAGACATGTATAGGTGGCCAAGTATTATGTTCTGTTGCTAATTACAGTGTACGTTTACAATTAGGAGTGTACATTACAAGATGCATAAAGTGTAAAATATTTTATTTTTAAAGTACCTACTTAATTACGCTATTAAATAAACATACATTTTACTTATGGATGTTGTATCACAACCTAATTATTTTTACATAATAAATTATATTAAAATAAGCAATTACCTTATGTTCGCGTTCGAAGATGGGGAAAATGGTGAACAAATTTTAAATTTCATGTATTTTTTCCGTTGATCTAGTTTCTTACTGTAATGAGGGGACTGAAGCCTTTGAATTAGCTTAAATGCTAATAACGCTACATGTAACGCCATCTATTGACAAACTCACGTAGTATACAAAAAAATATCTAGGGCTTATTAGCAGGTACAATTATCATTTTTGACGAAATTAAATTTGATATTAATAAAAAATTAACATTCAGAAATGAAGCTGAGAGAGCATGTATTATTATTTAATTCTTATAAAGTAGTATAAATGATGTTTATAAACATACGAATTGGAATATCCCAGCAATGGTATCGTGGCAAAAGGTAAATAATAAAAGAAAATACGTTCAATTCTCAACCAGATTTTTATTTGATACCCTCATTTATAATTTACATATCTGAAAATTTATGACAATATATTTTTTATTTCTCGTCTGATCAATTTGCGAACTCCATTTTAAGTATTATAGTCATAGACAAAAAGTTATCAAGATGTGTAGATTGCGACGTGCCTACGGACATGGACACACATACACCAAAACATAATCGGCTGAAACAGAGCGTTACAAGCTTACAGATTTTATAGTTAATTACTGTACCGAAGGGTGTCCCTTACAGTAATAAGGTACTTCGGTTATCGTCCTAGCCGCACATCACACAAAGGGATGGGTCTGTGGTAGGTAGCCCTTTGTGCGTCTTGTGTGGGTTCCGTAAACAAGAAACATCCGGCCATGTACTTCTTTGTGAGCGCTCATTCTAATAGATACTATGTAATGGCGTAGCTACTTCTATGAGTACTAATAGGTACTATATTAGGAAATGAAGTAAATAACACTAAAAAAGAAATGAATAAAGACTTTGAGGTTAAAAGAGAAGAAAACCAAATTGCTACCCACCCGTTATTATAGTAGGTTAGTCTTTAACGGCATAGTTACTCCGATGAGCGCTTAGTACTATAGTAGAAAATAAGAAAATTAATATCTATAAGTAAGAAATTAATAAATTATAATTCTTAATTATTATACTTTTTGAATTTTGAACACGTCACTAACCTTCGGTTTGCCGACGATATCGTGGTCATGGCAAAATCGCTGGAAGACTTAAACACAATGCTCGTTGACCTAGATAGAATCTCCCAAAAGGTGGGATTGAAAATGAACGTTCAAATGTTCATGTTTCACCCACCTCAATTTCAATTGGGAGCTTTTATCTCGAAGTTGTTGACGAATATGTCTACTTTGGGCAAATGGTCCGGTTAGGTAGGTCCAACTTCGAGGAAGAGGTCAATCGACGAATCCAGCTCGGTTGGGCAGCGTTCGGGAAGTTACGGGATATCTTATCGTCCAAAATACCGCAGTGCCTAATGATCCGCCTATGAATCCGAGACGTGATCTCTTACTGCGGGCTTAATGGAAAGGCTCAGAGTCGCTCAACGTGCTAAGGAAAGGGCTATATTTGGCGTTTCTCTACGAGATCGAATCAGAAATGAGGAAATCAGTATACGAACCAAAATACCGACATAGCCCGGAGGATTAGCAAGTTGAAATGGCAATGGGCGGGCCATACGGCTGGTAAAACCTATGGCCGATGGGACAGACAGGTTCTGGAATGGAGACCACGTACCGGAAAGCGCAGTGTAGGATGACCCTCCACTAGATGGACGGATGACCTCATAAGGGTCGCAGAAGGTCGTTGGACGCGGGCCGCACAGGATAGGTCGCGCTGGAGATCTATGGGGGAGGCCTATGTCCAGCAGTGGACGCGAAAAGGCTGAGATGATGATCATACTTTTTTGTTAGTACAACAGTTTTATGTTAACACAACAACAAACGAATATGCAAGCTATCTGACGTTGAGAGGTCAAACAGATCTTAAGTCTTATTTGAGGTCGTACGTGCTGAATTGAATAAGCACGAAATGTGTTGCTACTCTTAAGGACTAAGATGGTCGTCATATATATTTATATATTTATGTATGCTGCTTAAATAAGCAGCCACCAAAACTCAAGAAATGCTTTACGGTAGACCTGGTTGTAGCAGTGGTAACTTCCCAGGCCAACTGTGTTTCTATTAGGTACCTTACACTTACTATAAAAACATAGTGATACCGGAATTAAAAGTGATTTTCAGAAGCAGATTTCTACGAAATACATGCTTATTGATTGGTTTGGTGTGTACCTTTTTCATGTTCGAACCATCTGAAGTTAAATTATTTCTGCAGCCAATGGTTAACTATTTCCAACTTCAAATTACACTACAGAATTGCCTGACTTCATACATACATAGATACAGTGCTAGTCCTATGGACTGAGATGGTCACCTCGCTTGTAATTGTACCCACAACAGCACCTCTTCAACCGAACACTATATGATTATTTTACGGCGGATTATATTAGCGTGTATGGTACTTCCCTCGTTAAATTCTATCACCGCACTAATGAGTTTGCAATAAAATATAAGATTTCAAACCAAACTATTTATTGTAAACGAAAACAGATATCTCAACGTTATATACAATCTACCCTCATATAAGATGCATTAATTTGGTAAGGTTATTTGACATGTTAAAATAACTATTATTCCCTTAAGTATTACGACAGTGCGTAATTTTAAGAGCATTAATTCTGATTCAGTTTATATCTGGTGGACTGATCAATGGACAGATCAGTGAAAGAGACTTGGAGCAAGAAATAAAATGGATTAAAAACAAAAGCATGCAATTCAGAGATGAGAGTCGGTGGCACGGACGCTGAGACGCTGCGTCCGACGCCGACGTAATCCGACACGCGAGAGCTTCGGCAACGTAGGGCTGCCATTTTAAAATTCAAATGTTTTATTTTATTATAAGGTTATATAGCTTTTACTGTCAACCTCGTTCGCAGAAATCATGCAGGTGTATTCTGTCAGGAACCAAAAAATCAAACGAACTTCTATTTTTCCGCTTTAGGTGTGGAATTAACTTAGTTTATGATATTGAACTAAAGTCATCATGGAATTTATATATTTCGCTATAAAACGGGTCACGTGTATCTTTTTCCCAGATATTCTTCCAACGCAATGCTATGGGGTTCTTCAAAAAAGGTGTAAAGAGAGCTGTCCTTCAAAGCCGACTTTGCTAGCGACACATTTGACGTTGGAAATGTTCATAGACGAATATGAGTGTTTTTCATCAGGTGGACCGTTTGTTTGCCGTCCGTTAGGGTAATGGTTAAAAACTTAAAAAATTTGCTGAACTTCTTCCTCGTTGACTTATGTTCTATAAAAAACGTACACGCAAAATTTTTGGATTATTAATTCAGTGATATTAACTAAACGTAAGTGGGCAAAAAGAAACGAAAGTTTGGATTTTACATTTTGCTCCTGAAGGAGTAAAATTGGATTTAAAATCAATTTTTGTAAAGCAAAGCCGCGGCCAAAAATTATTAAAATACACCCCTTTTTATTTTACTTTGCAAATAATATGACAAGTATGACTTAGTTCCCTTATCCATGACCCCATTACATTTATCATGCTATGTAATCTGCTCAGCCCTGCACCGCTGTACTCATGTCACGCACACAAATGTCATGCAAATACCCAACTGGCTCACCAGGTTATGTGCAAGGACCGCTTGTAGAGACGTAGGCTATGAACTGTATAAGTACCTCGTTTTGATGTCAGATGAGTCAAAATGCAAGCCACCTCGTGTTCATTGGTTGCTGCAAACATCAAACTTCGAAGAGGATTGAAGTTTTATTGAGTATTTTGTAGATGCATTATAAATTTTGGGGACTAAGATAATGCGAAACATAAGTATCTCCTTCATAATGATTATAATAATTCCTCCCTGGTCGAATTGTTTTACATCGTACATTCTTATCTTTAACTTTTCCACGGAAGGCGGAACAGTTTTTTTTTGTGAGGAGAATAGAAAAGGAGCAAGCAGGCCACCTGATCAAGTAGTCGCTGCAATCCATGGATATCCCGATACAGCTACAGACTGGACTGATATTCTATCTGAACTAGGATGTAAATGCGTTGTTACCCCTGAGGACTAAAATGCCTCGCTATTAAGTGTAGCCGACAACCGCATCTCTGCAATCGACACAAGTTTATGGCGTTATGAGGGCGGCGCTTGTACCTTCCTTGTTGAACTATAGTTCTTCTGTGATCATTCCGATAAATTACGTTCCATCAAAAAGAGAAAGATTGAAGGATAAAAAACATTTTTGCACTCTAAATCTGGGCATACAACGTGACCTGATAATCATAGGCATTCAAAAAAATCTATCTCAATTATATTATTAAAAAGTTTTAGATATTTGGGTATAATGCATTTAGGTGTGAGGTATTAGGTTAAACCATGACAAAAGCATTTAGAAAACCATACAGAAGGCTTCAATCTAAAGCAGTACGGTAAAGTATTCCCAAGGCGTTTGTAGTACCGAAGAATCACCGTATATGGATCGGAGCCAAATGATTATGTTAAGCTCAGTAAGCAAAATGCTGGTGTATCTGGCTAAATCTGTATGTGAGTATAGATACATATAAATATTTCAGTATCTGCTTCTGACTTCAAAATAGGTTTATATTAAAAGAATAAAAGAAAATGTCGTTTTAACGATTAACGATTTCCCTTTGGTTTTGATTTTTGGATTTATGTTGAAAATAATTAGTTGAATAAATTTTAATGGGTTTTGCATAAAATTATAGAGAGAAGCGTACACGGGGCGTTAAACATAAATTTCACCCTGAAAATAAACATATAGAAATATTGTGCAACGTGATTAAAGATGCATAGGATTGTTTGCCACCGGCGTCCTAAGATAACCATAGTTTAATTGGTGAAAACTTCATAGAAGTGATAAAATTAGATCTGTTAATAATATATGTCGAATAAATATGTAACATATTGTAGTTAATGTTTAATAAAGTGCACGAGAATGCTCTCGAGCAACGCCGCGAGTAAAACATAGAGACAAAATACTTAAACATGATACCCAGTGTACAAATTGCAAAGTTGCCTACTATTTAATATCTTGTAACAGTACAAGTATGTTACAGTCAGCAAAAAAGAGCAGAAAATTCGTTTCTTGTTTCTCCGAAGCTCAGATTGTGTGTAGAGATGGGATCAAGAAATTCTGTTTGTATTCTAGGAAAAGCTTTATCGGCAGTATTTTGTCAGGAACTTATTATGTAAATCGTATAAGCATGTTATTGCCTTGAATATAGTCTGAACTCACGGATATAAAACATATACTAATACCATAAAACCACAAATGTTAGAACACATGTAATAACTTCCTCTCCTCTTCAGTTTTTTATTCCCTGACGTAATAAAAGCTTTATATGCTTAACATATGTAGATACAAACAGTCAGACACATGGACACATACATATGTACGAGTATGTGTACCCGTGTATTTGTCTATGTCATTGTGGATGCTAAAAGGATGAACCGATTTACATTTAATTTTTTTTTGGTTGAAAAATGCCGTCCATTAATGCATATTTGAAGAATAAATTCCCACTTATCCAGAAGTTGATCACAGACGCATTTCTTATCCTGAGGACCAAGATGACTCGATTATAATTGCAGCCAAAAAATATACATATTATTTGAATCCTTCTTCATGTTGTGTTTTAAAATAAGTAATTACTCACTTGCGACCTCATATAGGGCTTTACGTGAGAAGAGTAGCAAACGAGTGTGTGTTGTGTGTGTGTTAGCACCACAACATACAGGTACTGGTCTGTCTAAAGCCGTACGTAGATGCGTTGCTACTCTTGGGGATTAAGATAGTCGCGTCGCTTGGAAGTGGAAAATCGCATCTCTCCAAGCAAAATTGCTTCACGGCGAGTTATGAGGGCGACAGTGCCTCACCGGTGGTGCCTCACCACCTTCTGTTTGAGTTTGAACATGGATGTTTATGGCAACGACCACTTCACATCAGATGGAACGCGGTCATTTGTTACAATTCTAACATTAGATGCAATAAAATTTATTACTTTACTTATATTGAAATATTTTTACTCAGCGCTACATAATGTTAAATCCTTAATTGAATCGTGGGCAGTGATCGATTGCTGCGCTGGCAAGGATAAAACCCTAATGAAAGCATAATCCGGCTCGTTGCCGAGCTTACCCGATCTTATTTTTTAATTATTCTCACGTCCGCTCTGTGGAAGGGAAGATTGATTTTCGTTAAGCTCATTGAATAACTCTACAATGAAGAAATAATTTCATAATAGAGAAAAGGTTTGAAGTTGTTGGAACCTATGATTTCATAAAGGAGAAATGGTCTAAATTTCGTAAATACATATGTATAGACTATGTAAGGTAGCCAAATCAGTCATCGGGAACTGTATTCATTACTTCAATAAAATACCATACCACAAATCTACCAAACAAGGTGAAATTAATTATTAAACAAAGACTGTGTAAAAAGGTTTATTATAAAACTAACGATTACTCAAATGATAAACGCATATGGTCTAAAACGGCTTCCATTTTACTTGCCTCAATAATTTAAGTTATTACTGATGGTTTCAAAGATAGAAAAGATGTGTGTTTAGGATTTTTTGCCGGCTCTTCTTTAAAATTAAATACCTTAGTATAGTACAAGAGTCGGTGCAAGTTTATTGATGTTCAAATAGAGTTCTGTAAAGAATCTATTTTGAATTTTTTTATTTTCATTTCTTTGCACTGGAATGGTTAAATCGTTTCAAAGACTAGCGCGCATATACGTGCAGACAAAAATACAAACAAACAGATTATAGCTTTTGATGCTTGGTGATAACGTAGTTTTCGTAAATATAAGTACAGGCTTTTCGCTATCCGTGTTAATATATAATTTTTTGTATTTCTTTTCCTATTACTTCCATACCTTTAAAGGACTGCAATTTTTTTAACCGGAACAGGTACCTGCTCGGAACTTTGACAGAATGTTAATGAAATTAATTAATGTCTTTTTTTGTTTTGTCCCTTTCCTTAAAATAATAAATTCACGTAAACGACAAACGATACATGAATCTTAAAAATAGAATATATAATATTTACTTATCGGGCAGTCGGAAGTGTAACCTCCGTACATAGTTTCTAAAGTCTAAGGTCCGTTGAAGTCAGACCTGAGGTTAACAACAAGTAAAGCATAGACAAGATATCACGGGAGATTTTTAATCAAAAACAACAAAAAAAGGTTGCGTAAGACATAATCATGACACAAATGTAGTTCTTTGAACAACAGGAAATTAAAATTCTTTTAGTTTGTATTGTGAGAAAATACTCGGATTTATACCTGACTCAAAAATATCTCCCAATAAGACCTGTCGGATAATCCCCGCCCCCGATGACGAAACGACAACATACTTAGTGAACAGTCAGAGAAAAAAGCATAATCCAGCTAAGCTTCCCTCCCCTAAGTCCAGGAACGATCCCATTTTTAATTATATTCTCGTCCACGGCTCCGGCGCTAAGTAAGATTGATTTTGCTTAAATGTCTTGAATAATTCTATCGAACGTTCGCAGAGAAAATAAAAATTCTTCTTTGTGGTTCATGGTATGATTATTCGCACAAAAAATAATTATTTCCTTACCATCAAGAGATTTTTACTTCCTGCCGCGTCTAGCCTCGTAGGTACTTGGTCTAAGCCATAGATATAGATTAGAAAAAAAACAACAACAAAAAAAAAACAAATAAATTTGCTAAAATGGAGTGCTAAAATGAATGGAGTCGGCCCATCTGTTATTAAGTGCTCATTGAAGTTTGAAAGCTTAACGACGACATAATTTTAACGACTGTGAGAAACGCGTGTAAGAGAGGTATGCTGAAGTAATTTTATAAGTGTAAATAGGCGGTGATTCCGTAAGTGTTCGTAAGTGTATAATGGAAGCAGTAAGTCACACGTGTTCCCGTGAAGCGGGGAACAATGCGGTTCCCAGCGCTCTGTCAACCGATAATTAGATAATAACATCTTTGTTCCGCTCAATCAATACTCGCAATATATAGACCATGAGTTGGGTTTAAATTTGGTCAGTCATTCCTTCAAGATTTCAAGATACCCCGTGAAATGTTTCAAATGGGATGGCACGGCGGTATATAAAATAATAATGGCGGTAGTATAACATCTGCAAATCCACGGACGAGAGGCCCATGTTCAAGAGATTTCATGAGACACCCCTCTGAAGCATTGTAAGTGTTGTTGTTTGAGACGGAATTGGTCGTGAAAATCTGTTCCTGACTCACAGTCTAATGGTGTTTACTTTTGTTCAGTTTCTATTGACAGTACATAATGTAGTCATGTTTAGGGTACGTTTACTTACAATGGAACTATTCAAATCAGTCTACTTTCTTAAGGGTGTGCTAATTACACATTTTGTATGTAACAAAGGGTTTATGGTTAAAGTAATTTAATTAAGTCATTTCTCATTAAGAGTTTCCAACCAAATATTGGAAAATGCATCAAATTTTATTTTTATAATAATTTAATATTGCACATCAAAAAGTAATTTACGATTTCAATGTTATGTAATCGTTATAAATGCAGTAATACAACTAGAATTAGAATGAAAAACATATTTTAAGAGTTGTGAGCTCTGAAATTAGAAAATTTTGAAATGAATTTTAAAGAGATAATAAGTATTTTGTATAATTTAGTCAAGAAAAATAAAAAAAAATGCAGTGTAAACTAATTTCCACATAATCGTACTAAAAGGCATATAAATATTTAATTGAATATTGTTAATACTAGACTGAAAATATAATTATAATAAAAAATATGACCTAAAATAACTGAATTTCAACAATAATTTTACGAAACTTCTTGACGTGAATTAAAAAAAAAATGAATTATAATTAAATCTTACTCCTCTTTTACTTACTTTTAGTGTAAGTGTAATTTTTTCGTTCAACTATTAAAATAACTTTATTTCAGTAGTTTTTTCATAATATCAGTTATCGAAAACGCCGGGTACGAAGTAATTTCCAGTGTTAAAATTTGTGCGTATCATGTTCTCTGCACTAGTCCTGAGTGATATAACATACATTTTAACCACGCCCGCCAAATAAACTTTCAGCTGTTAGTGATTCTTTAAAATAATATCAAATTGATAATAATAACGCGGGGAGATTCTGATATTCAAAAAACTAAGTTACTTCTTGGTCGTAATTCATAAAATATATTTTTTGTGCATTCAAATGTTTGAATATGATATACGATTTTTCAAACGATTATAAACACGTTGGAACGACGCTGCTGGTAACAAAAGGGCTGGTTCATATCTAGCGCAGAGAATTATGATAGCTATTCAGCGCGTGAATACTGTCAGTGTAGACCATGTGTACAGATTTTTTATATTGTTTAGGTTATGCTTTTGTTACAATTATGTTAAGGTATTCCTTATAATATATCATTAATTAGACAAATATAGATTACCTAAGATTTATATTATAAGTGAAAAAAAATCAAAGATGAAAGGAAATAAATGCTACGAATAATAAATTATGTTTTCCCCTGATGATACACTCTGATCTATTATCCTAATTGCGCCACACGAATGCACGTATAGCTTAAAAAATAAACAAAATATGGTAGCGATAAAAAGCAATCGAAGTTTCTGATAACCCGCGACTCAATTTGACACATAAATCGTTTGCCAAATATTTCAGTAATGTTCTAAAATGGGTCAAATTGAATCGACAGTAAGTAAATGTGCATACATAAGTCGTTGGACTTGTTAGCAACCAATTTTCTGGTAAACCGAGTTCCAGTACTTGATTAAATCTGCATCTGTGTTACATGTCAAAAAAATGCCCCTCCGGAGCGGAGCTTAGAATTTCATTACGCCGAGAATCTCGCACAAAGAGATCTTAACAAATACCATCAGAAGATATTTTTCTCTCCAGAACTCCTTAGAGATTCATCTTCCGAAGGGTTAGAACGAGTTTGATATTATTTCAGTGAAGGGTGGGAAGGGTACAAGACCGCGGGACAGCGGACGAACACAATAACATTTGTATTACAAAAACCGAAACGAATATCTTTGATTTGAAAGCTCCTTTCAGAAGATGCAGATTTATTCCTGACGGACGGACGGCGAGATCTTGTACGGTGTTAGGCTAGTCCGCAAAAATCCGCTATGGGAATGTGTTCAAAAACTTGTCAAAATGCGCTACCCTAGTCTACATACAAAAGATTGATTGCAATCGTCCCAAAAATTGCTCGGCTACCTTTGTACTGAATAATGAAAAATGTTTTTGTATCGCGGCGGCTCCATGCTCCTTTTGTGCGCTTTATCAAAAGCTGTCTTTAGAATGTCATCAGACAAATTAAAGTTACAGCTATGAGTGTTAAAGGGGCTTTACAAAAATGGTTCTCTGTATGTAATGGTGGTTTTATGTTTTTGATACGAGAACTTTACGTTTTTTTAATGAGAAATATTATATGTAGTATCTCAAAATGAACCGAGAATATTCTTTAGTAGTCATCTGATTGGTTGCAATTGTTTTACATCCCATTGTTTATGATAGACCTCTTTTGGCAGCTGAGGAATTTTTGATTTGGAGATTAGGAAGCACTCCGCTTCCAATGTTTTCACAGGATCTCCGATAAAGTTTAAGTCTGTCATTAATTTCTTATAACGTGCTCTACAAGTACGGAAGTGAGTGTAAAATCTTCCACTCGGTCACCAATCTAACTTCCGACCGCCCGCGACGTTAATTAACTTTATCGATCGATTATGATGTAACTACCATACTACTGGCTTTGTCTAGGAGCGTGCAAGCTAGCTGTCACCGTCGTCTTTGGATTTTTATAACTCCAGAAGAGTCGCCAATGCATCTCCGGCTCAGGTTGTACGTAGAGGCGTTGCTGCTTCTCTGTTCTAAGTTTACATGGACTTTAAGTAGAGGGGACAACTACACACCTCTATTTAACACAACATTAGTTTACGACGGACTCTAAGGTCGACGTTGGATTTGAGTACTTTATGAAAAATTCTCAGGGATCTGGTTTCCTTATGACGTTTTCCCTCAAGAATAAAGCAAGTAATATACCGAATAGATTTAATATTAACCTTTTTACAAGTCTAAAATTCCACCCCATACACATAAGTTGCTCACACATAATATACGCGATGCTTAATCTTGTGCCTTACTCAGTTTGTCGTTCCCAAGCGCCTTAATGAGGCCTTATTTAAGGCGACTCACGTGCCACCCCTATTAATCTATAGACGCTCTGACAGAGGGGTCTTGATGAATATGACTACGCTAAATACTCTACATACTTCTACTCTACAAAATGTAGAGCAAAGCGAATGCTATTCAATACAAAATTCACTTCGCTATTCGATGAATAAATTGTCCCTTTAAATGTCTCTCTAGACCGTACCTTATTTATGGAGGTACATACATCAGATGAATAAAGGAACGAATAAAAACATTTCAACCGGCAACGTTTCAGATGAATAAAGTTTTATGTTCAACTTGTTTACAACAATAAAAAACCAAAAGACATTATTGATGTGTCGGAGGAAAGCTTAAATCTATTATTAAACTAAATATTTTTAGGAAATCCTATAACAAAGGAAATAATAACTTAAATATACGGATGCTTGGTTTGATGTAACTCTATCACCACGTTACAATAACTAGTTACAAAGTTATATGTAGCCTATGTATGAAGTTTCTTACGTCGTTTCTTCTCGTCAACGAAGCATATTCCGAAGCGGTAGTATATTTTTATGACATTCAAAAAGTCTTCTGAAAAATAAACTTGAAGTAAATACTATTTGACTTTCATTTATTTTAATTCGGCAGTAAATCTATGAAGAAATTTTATTTGACAGAATCCCACACCCCTTCTTTGTCGATTAATATTGTAACTAACTTAGTCCGTGTTAACTTAACATATTAACTAACCTAGTTCGTAGATGAATTTAAATCGGGATTTCTCAACCATTTTTGTAAATTACCTCCTGAATAATATATTCATACTTTCCTTTCATTAAAAATGAATTCATGAATGTAAAATTCCTCAATGAATATGATTCGTGATTATCAATGTGGTAATGTAATTGACGCGTTCACTTTTTGTTTTGAAAATTCAAACCTATTCCGACCCCTTTACACAATCCCCTGGTTTAGACAATCAAAACGTTTTTCGAAGTATGATATCTGACTCAATTGGTAATTTATGATCGCGGCCGACCATTCTGATTTTAGTTCAATTAATTTTAAAAACAAGTATTATATATGTATAATACAATTTTGATTTTAATCATATTAGGTTGTCACGTGACAATAAAATATGTACTTTGTCACGAGAGGTGTATACTATAACGGGAGGTATTATATAATGCTACATGAATTTAATATACGTATCATATCATAACATCGAATTATTTCGCGATTCTACTCTTCTGCCCCAATAATCAGAATAGTAATATAAAAAAGATTTATCGTATCTCCTACATTTTATCTACGATTTGCTTATGTTTCGTAATATTGGTTTTCTTCTTAGTCGCGTCCACTGTGACTGATGATAGTGATTGGTTGTCGTCGTCAGGGATCGAGTTCCCTGTCGCCATCGATTTATCTGAAGCGCTCTTCACTGCAATGTAATTTTTTGAGATTAAGTCTGCTTAAGCTCCGTTCATTGTTTTCTTACGGCCTCATGATCTTGTGCTCTCATTATATTGGTGATTTTAATAAAAATCATTCACATATTTTTATTAAATTTATAGTTTTAAAGTAATGTCACGCGGATTTTATTTTACTATGTAACAGCTAGTCACGATTAACAATTTTTAATATCCGATATTTCGTGCCGATGCATGTTTCATGGCAGTTTAGCTTTTTATGTTGGTTCAAAATATCGGCAATTAAAAATCTTTAACTTAAGTACCCGTTACATAATAAAAAACAACTATGCCCTTTTGCCCTCAGCAAGTCCAATGGCCACACAATAAACTTGCTAAATATGTAAATTTACAAAGAACTTCTTACAAAGCCGTTATTAATTTTTACTTACATTTTACTTATATTTTGTTACAGGTTATCTCTTTCATTTTCAAATTTCTTTGTTACTTTTGTTTTGACCTTAAAGAAAGTACGTTATGACTTTTTGATAAAAATAATAGTACCTACTGTTATTACTGCTGTATTGTACTTTGTAGCATTCTAAGTATCTTTGATATCGTTGATATTAAAAAGATGAGGACAAAGTCCAGGCCTACATTAGAAATATATTAAATGTTCGCCCACTTGGGCATAAAACTCAGAACCGCACTATTTTTTACCGGAATGATTATAACAGTACAATTAATTTTGCAATATATAATATAATATATAATTATTACTATAATAGGCTTCCTGTGTCGTGAGTGTATAAAAATAGACAAAAACTATGACATAAATACCCGGCCAAACACAAAAATCTAAATTTACTATAAGTATAGATGCTTGGCTGGAACATAAATCCGAACTATATTAGATCGGTATGATTATAACGTTTTCTACACTCGTAGTCTTACGTTAGGATTTGTTTTTGTCGTCTATGCCATGAAAATATTCATATATAAACTCAAAAACACCCAGACCCAGAATACCTGCATAATTGGGGCTCAATCCTGAAACCTGTTTTAAGCCGGTGGCTGCAATCTCTTTACCAATAATTTGATACAGTGAATTCATTCAATATTATTCAGATATAATCTAGAGAAGAGAATCTTCTCCAACGTAAGTTCCAAAGATAACTTACCCATGCCTCCCTCAATATCTCGGGCGAGCAGAAACTAAGTTATACGTGGGTACAGATTCACTGCGGCCGTCGACAGCATAACTTCGGACAGTTTATTGATTCCACGCTTCTATTTATCTAGGGTTGTGACGATACAATACACTAGAATAAAAATAAGCTGAATAACACCTCTATAAACAATTAAGCTTACTACAAAAGAATTAAGTTCAAAGAATATATCACTGTACCTTATCTTCTTACTACAAGAGATTTGCATGAATATCGTTAATGTGCTAACAGAAGAATTGTGTTTTATGGCTGCTATTATGAGATCATGACCATTTAGATAAAGTTTATAACAAAGAAAGAAATATCGTAATAGGACTACGTAGTAAAGAGCTATTGACCGATTCAGACTTACAAATCGTCCCTTTTAAGTCACTTAAAGATTTCAGAGTTAAAATAACTGATAATGGCTCGATCGTGTGACGCGTCCGTCATGCGCTTCTGTGGCAATACATTCAGATATTCGAAGTACCAGTCGGGTGTGATGGAAGGGTAGAGGTTATAAGCTATAAATACCTACATAATACATACGTTGAGCGAGCGCAGATATTAGTATATAAAACCAAAGGGTATATTCTGAGTGCCATCCCTACGACCACGAGGCCAGGGAGCGCCGTGGGCTGACCCTTTTCATTTCCTATCCCACTTATTTTTATTTATATTGGGGGTTGTTCCTTCAGTTTGTTTGTGACTCCATCGTGCGACAGAAACTCCTTTGTTATCCTTTATGAAACGCTTGAAAGAAATGCAAGTGAGGAATGACAAAAGATTTCGGCCCGAAGCCCCGTTGCGCGGATAATTACGGGTTTTTGCTTCCATACTTGATCCGAGCGCTCCGATATCCGACCTTCTTTATTAAACACTAGCCGTACCCGCGTCTGCGTCCGTGTGAATTTTTAAAAACAAGAACTTTATAAAAGAAGGGAAAAAATATATAGTTTAATCAACATAATCACCTACATATAGCCTAATGAACTATAATGTTCATGTTATCGCAGCCTGACAACTGAATATCATAACTTTCTTCAATTTTTAAAACTTCATTCAAATTAGTCAAGTGATATTGACATGCGACAATAGGTTATAGAAATACTTGTAAATATAAATATCCGAATATTGTATTATTTTAAAAGAGGTAGAAAACTGTTAGACAAAGATCGACGCTTAGTCAAATCCGCTCAACCTAGAATCCCGAAATTTTGCAGATTTTATATAGCGTAATTTCTTTAGAGATTCTTTATATAGCGTAAGCGAATTTTAACAAGGGAATTTTGGCAATTCTTTAATTATTCCTAATTCCTAAAGTAAGTAGGTACAATAGCGTTGACAAGATTGTATGAAATTACAAAATATTTTCGTAATCCAACTTCTGTACGGGCAACGCCGCAGCGAAAAGCTATGCAATAACAATGACAATCGAAATTACATTTTCCATTAATGTCCAACGTACAGACAGTGCTTATATAGAAAATTATTATTTGTATAGGTATAGACTAATCAATAATGCTAAGAATTTTACGCTTTTTAGCCATTTTGACTCGCCTGTAGCCTTGTCAGCTCGATTTTTTGCTGTTGGCACTTTTCGGTTTTTATCACAATAATGACGGTTTAGCCATTTGTATAACGAGCACACGCTTACTTCGTTATTTTGTCTTGACCCAGATGCTTTTGAAGATATTATTGAAGCATTTTAATACTCATTCTTAAGATTCACGCCATTATGAGTGGCGACCTCCAGTCGATATGGAAATATCAAGCGTAGTTCTCTCTACAGCATTGAGTGACGTTTAGATTACGTGAGAGTCTCATAGTATAAACTATATAAGAATAGTATCTTCTCTATAGCTGTACGTCAATGTAAGGGAAGAAGAGAGGTTCGGTGTCACGAACAAACAAGGTACTTACCGCCGCCACTCTAATAATCCTTTCCAGCATTTATTAAAAGTGAATCATTTTGAGTTTAGAGGAATAGAGAAGTGCTTATAAATAAACTTAGTACAATCATGGCAACATAACTTCAAAGAAGGTAAAGTAACTATTAGTTTTACAAAGAGTTTTGAAATAATTTGAGAACTTAACATATTAGTGCTATTTGCCACTAATGCCAGTAACTTGGCCACATTACGAAACAAATTGCATACTTGAGCACATTAAGCTTTTTGCCACATTTCTTAAGATAACTTCATTTGACTAATGATTTCCTGAATGACGTCAGGGCCATTAACTAAGATTTTTTCATAATCAAAAGTAAAAAATTTGATCATCAGTTAATGAGTTAAATGATTATGTTTAAAACTGTAATTTTTTGTTTATTCGTAAAGCAGCGTAAGTACACTATAGAGATTATTTATTCGTTTCTTCTCCATAAGAGGGTATTTTCCAAGGCATGGAAGTAGGTTTAGTACACAAACATTATGTAGGAATCAACTTTACATCAATGCTATTTGATTTTGTATATTTGACTTCAAGTCCTGAAGTCACGTAGTGTCCGTTTTATTTTATAACATTATGATAGTAAATGACACTACAGTCCGCCTGTTGATAAGTGTTCTCGGCAGTAGATAAACATTAGTAATCAATTCCACGTAGAATAAATGCCATCTAAAGTCATGCGTCTTGTGTTCTGAGAATTGACAATTCGCAATTTTTCGCAATCCGCAATAAATATCCCGTATCTCATGTAAAATTGCATCTTTACCATATTTCGGTTTCAAGATAAAGTATAAAATGTGTAACAGTTGTTAATTTCAAAAATACTTATATTGATAATCTTTTTTTGCTACTTTTACGTAATGAAGCATCATACGAAGCGATTGTATTTCCTTAAAATTAAAATGAATTGTATAACAATTAACTTTGAGAAAGATATATGTGAATCTGAATTGTAATATTTAGACAAGAAAATTTTATTCGGTGTATGAGTTGATGATAGTTTTCTAGTTACTTTCAACACTTATTCTCAAAGAAGCACGTTACGAGTCAATTGTAGTTTATTTACGTTTAAAAAGGATTGTTTACAACATTTGTTTAGAACATCACTTTAACCGTTCTTGAGTTTCGGTTGGAATGTTCGGTTGCTGCTATTCTTGAAAGCGGGGCGATCATCTCAGTACTTAAGAATAGCTACGTTCTACTACGTTCGAGCTCGGATGGAACATCAGTCCTTGGAGTTGACGTTAGACGTAGATGGAGTTTGACGTACATAGATGTCAACTGGGTGAAGAGACCATTTAACATGAGATTGTCTGAATACTGGTTTGATACTTTTCCAACACAAAGAACTAGGTAAAATAAATAAAAAAAAATGTTTATCATGGAAGTACTGTGTAGGAGGAGACCCATGTTCAGTTCCCACGCGAGAAATAACTAGTATTTGTATACTAATATCATCCGGAGATATCAAGGAATATGGTGTGAAACTAAGTCAATAATTACTCAGTTCATTTTATTACTCGTCGAATGTCGTGGCCTTAATTTACAGTCGTAAATTATATTTAATTTGGTACCTACCAATTAAGTTTATATTCCTTATTTGTGCGCCACGCACATTCCGACACGCGATCCTTGTTGGTGTAGACAAACGGCAATTTTGAATGAAATTAATAAATTGGTAAATTGGGTGGTTTGTCAACTACAAACGGGTATAGTTCGACCAAAAAAATGCTATTTCTAAGATTCTGTTTTTATAAAATAGTAGTAGAAAACGAGCGCACAATACACCGAATGGCAAATCACTCACCGATGAATATCTCTAACCAACTCCATAAAGAACAAGAGTCTCACTTGAAGTTGATCACAGATGCGTCACTACTGACAACTAAGATGGTCGTCTTAATAGTAAATGACCAGCATCCAGACCATTTTACCAAAACGCAAGTAAGTTTAACGCTAGAAATGGTAATGGTACCTCCCCGGTGGAGTCGTATAATTTCTATCACCTTGCAAAACGATAAAATGATTCTTGTATTTCGTTGGGTAAGTGTGGGCAGGTCACTTTCACAAGCGGTTACTATGTAAGCCCATAGGAGTGGCAGTACATAATAGACTTCAGCCGGGACTATAAAGATCTATAAGGAGTGGATTACAGAAGTTCTTGGGCGGGAAAATAAAACTTTCCACAGAAACACAAGAATTACTTCATGTTAGAAATGGGTGTGGCGGTGGTACCTCCCCGGACAAACTATCTTGTACAATCTTGCCATTAAGTGGAATGCATGCTCGTTTGCTTATTCAATATTATAAAAAAATTCAGTTCAAGTAATGTTAAGTTATTGTCGCCTGTATAATTATAGTCTCTAGGTTGTTAACAGTGACAAAAATGTAAACGTACCAACAATATACGTGACATATATGAATGTACATATAATGTAATAATGTAAGTTTTATCGCAGTCAATACCAAAACTCAAGGTTTCCTTCATGGTATAATTTGTTTTCATTTTAACTTTACAGTAAGCAGTTTATGTCGCAAAGTTGCCAAGAAGTTGGCTTATATTGGAAAATGTGCCAAGTTTCCGATACCGGATCCAAGTGGGACGGTCTTATAGGTACAGGTTTGCATTATACTATCTTTTGCACGTGGTTATACCCGCATGGAGGTTTATATTAGAAAGACACATATAATTTCATCGCCAGGTACATGGCACCACATACATGGCAATTTAAAAAATGTTACATACTTATTACATTCCTATAAATCACCCGAATCTATTTTGAGTCCATATGTATAATTTAAATATATTTATAAAAAGATTTATAAACTAAAATTCCTTAGAAGGTGAAATTTCCAAAATTCCTTACTTACTTACAAAATTGCTTCCATATTTTGGATGGGCAAGTACTGCTGTCTTGGACTTTTAATATCACTATCGCATGAATCGCTGGAACTTTTGTTTTTAAGGAAGTTTTAAGATTCACTTTTTTGTTGATGAGAAGAACTCTAAAGGTGGTAGAGCCGTTAGAGCTCGCCTAGGGCGGCACCACCGCCACCCTCATAACCCGCCGTAAAGCGACATGTTCTTCATGTATTGTGTTCCGGTTTGGGAGGTGCGGTACCCGGATACACATTATTGGCGGCGATCATCTTAGTCCTCAAGAGTAGGAACGCATTCGCCTCCATCCTTAAATAGAACTTTTGTTCTATTTGAGATTGGACGTGGTTGTCCATGGGCTGCAGTGACCATTTAACATTAGGTGGCCTCCATCCCGTTTCTTACTATTTCATAATAAAAAAAAAAAAACAAAAAAACTACCAGAGAACAAGAAATCTACTTCAGGTCGAACTTTCGTACTACGTGACATTACTTGTAGACGTCCATGCGAAATAGCGACTATCGAACACCAGGTGAAGTTTATACTCGCTATCCTAAACACAAACAAACACACTTCGTCCTAAAAAAATAAAATGGCTGGACGAGAGTGGCTCTTGAAAGCGGATTTTTTAACATTTTTGTTTCGTTTGTTCAGTTATTAATCAAAGAGATATCCCCCTTTTATCAAAACAAAAGCGAGCCGATATCAAATTCAATCATTTAGCATAAGCGTAGCTGTCGGCGAGGGGTCACGAATCCCACATCCAGCAATATAATCCCTCCAACAAAAACTAGAGTGGGGCGTCATTGCCCGAGGCCCGAGGCACCCGTGTCTAATTTGGATAATACGATGAAATCACAGCTTGATATCGTCTGCGATAATGGAAGTGCCGAAGCGCACAAGGCCCCGCTTGTGTAGATCGTAAATTGACAAAGCTAAGCAACGTCGAGCACAGTCAAGCATTGGATGGGTGACTGTCAGTGGAAAAACTTTTTTCGTGCTTTCTTTTTAACCCGCTTCTTATTAACCGCTTGTTTTTTGTATGTTGGTGGAGTAGCAAACGAGTATACAGGATCCTTGATGTGAAGTGTAATAAAAAAATTAACATTGTCTATCTTATGGTATTGGTAAGATTATGACCTTACCAATACCAATACCAAACTCTATGGAGTTTGAGCGATTCAACTACAAAAGTACGACTGTGAGATTCATTTCTAGCCTGAAGCAATCTTGAGTCGCAGCAAACTTGTTACCGACTTATACGTAAGATGTATGTTATTTATTATCTAATACTTTAAAATGATAGATTGAACGATTTTTATATTTGATACAAAAGCCAGTAAGCATTGTACCAAAAGTTGCTCAGCAGAACTTATAGCCGTGGCCCGCTGAATGAATAAGGCATTGTCGGGACTGCCTACGTCAAAAGATGAATGGCGCAACGGAACACAATAGGAAGAATAAATCATTCTCGTAAGACCGCAGAGGATACTTCAATAAGAAATGTATGGTAATTGTTCGTTAAAAGAATGGCTATTTTCTTTATCATCTATGGGCGATTGACTTCTTTATGGACGATGATTATATGCTTGCAAAATTGACATTTAAAAGATGAAGGTTATTGATGTCGGAATGATTGTTATATTTAATAATTAATTAAACATTATCCCTATACTGCTTATTACTTGCTGGGGGACAACTATTATAAAAATATCGTCTATTAAAAAGCGTTAATTGTAAGTACCCGTTACACATATATGCATAAATTCCGCGATGACATTAGCTTAATATCATAAAAAATACCTAAACCCGCAGTAAGTATCTAAGACTACCATTTATATAATTCGTTTCTTATTCCTATATTATATTATCATATCTAAAATTAACCGTTGACCGTTTAAAAATACGACTGTACATAACCTTTCAAAGCTGATTCTCATTTATTTTCCCAAACACGTCGAAGAAGCATATTTTCAAAAAGTTGGTATTTCGAGCCAGATTTCAATTACAAATGCCTGTGGAAATATTTTTCTGTTAAGAAAAGCTACAGAAGTCATACACAATGAGTGTCTCTCAAGTACTCGATAAGATTTACCCCCGACTGGTCTGCGTGAAAGGCATTGTGGGAGCCGCTCCCTGCCGCTCCCTGCTGGCTGCTGGCTGCGGGGAGATAATGTGCACGGCACAATGCTGAGACGTCATTATTCTTCAGATCCGAAGTTTAAACGAAACCCCAGCTTGATGCATATTGTTTTTGCAAGAATTGTTCTTCTGTGAAACAGCCTAGTGGAGTGTGCGACGGCCACAGTGGAACGGGCATGTGAAAAGAGTATGCGATTGTTCGTTACTTATTGCACATAAAGATATTTTTATTGCATAATTAATAAACCAAATATAACATTAGACCTCTTAAAAAAATTACAAGTAAAGTCTAAATTACACAATCTACAGGAGGTCCGTACCCAGAGCATTATCTGTGTCATAGTGCCGATCGCTGCCCGTTCTCCCGCGCTGATAAGCAACTATCTGGGCGAAATATGAATCAGCCCTATACAGCCCTTATCTCTTGTCTGTAGGTTAATCTGTTATGTAAATATGTCTTTATTATATTATTTTTCTTCAAGTAATATTTGAAAGTATAAAATTGTAAATTGAGATGCGAGAGTATTTTTAGTGAGGGGAGAAATTTACGCGAACCGATGTTACATTTAATTTATTATAATAATATTGTTTAGAGTGCCATTTATGTAAAACTAGCGACCCGACCCAGCTTCGCTCGGGTAATAGAGTTGATATTTATTTACATTATTTTTCTTTCTTACATGCATCCAATCAGTACCTTGTTGTAAAACTAACAATTAGAAATATCTATTTCGAACGACCCCTGACGGGCTATATTGAATTTAACTATTTCATTTTTCGCCCAATTTATAAAAAAAAAATTATGCACGAATACCTTCCTCGGGAAACACTCTACCTGTTGTTGAAAATTGTGAGAAAATCCGTCCAGTACTTTTTGAGTTTATCATAAACAGACAGACAGACAGACGTGACGGGGGACTTTGTTTTGTAATATTTAGAGCTTTGTATTCCTTTTCTGTTGACACTATCTATGTGTGTCGTACACAGATGTCGTTACTTACGTCCGTTGGTCGTACGCTATTTTAAAATTTGTTTTAAGACAAAAATAATGTTATTAATTACGCCAAATGAAAATATTTTCTTATGCGAGTACATGCATATAAGCTTTTTTATGGTACAAGAGTAGGAAGATGTATTAGCAAATTAACTTCATTTTTTTATGTGAAAAGAGTAGCGAACGAGCATGCAAACCACTTTCTAATGATAAGTAGCCGCAGCACATAGACATCTACGTACACACACGAACACGATTGAAATCGTAGCCGGCAACGGAACCTCTCCAACCGAAACACAAGTAATGCTTTACGGCGGATTATGAGGGCGGCGATGGTATCTCTTCGGTCGAACTATAGTTCTCCCGCTTTAAAGTCCCTTACCTTTTTAAGTCGTGTCTGCTGTCTACGAATATTTATAATCTACAATACTAATTATATAAAAAATAAAATTGTAACTATTTTAGGGGCTTTTATTAACGCAATATAGCTCATAGTTCTTAGAATTATTGCCTCTATGTCTATTTGTTTATACGTTCGTGCGCGTTAATCTCAAATGTGGCTTAACCGATTTAAGTGCGGTTTTCACTAATGTGTTGCAGTAAGTTTTGCTTTCAGTTTCTATTCAATCGGCTTATAAGTATGGAAACTATGAAAATTTGAAACTTATGCGTGTTAGTTCAAGATAACTTTTTCTGTTAGAAAATCTGGGAAAATCTGGAAATTGAAAGTTACGTGAACGAAGTCGCGAGCAACAGCTAGTCTCAAAAAGGACTAAAGTCTTACCTAAGTACTAGCGAAGTAAGTGTAGGTAAAAAATCTGCAATAAATTTTGCCACTACTTTAAATTTGAAAAGAAATCAATCGATTGTAAGAAAATACACAAAATCCATTGGAGCACGTCGTAATGGAATTTATTTGTACATTGGACTGTTAAAATCGGACGCATAATAGTAAATAAGCTCACCCTATTGTACGCACCTTTTGGACCGCAAAAGCAATATTTCTGAATAGGGTTGCCACTTGCAAAGTAATTTAATCAAGCTTAAAACATTATTTGTTTATGTAAATGAAAAAGATAAGTCTTAATTCTTCTCAACTCGAAAATCACGATTAACTTATACACGAGTGTGCCTTATGAAGATAAATGTACATGTAAAAAAATCCGTAAAAAATATTATTTTAAGGTAAGGTAAGGTAGAATTATGATTCAATCCGGCAGGTACCACTCCAACTTTTATCATTCGCCGAAAAGCTATTTTAGTTTTGATTGGGCAGTTGTGGTTGCCGGGTACAGTTACAAACTAGGTGACTATCTTAGTTCACCTATAGGAATTACTTTCTATTTGAGGTAGGATATGGATGTTGGATAGCTGCAACGACTATTTAACATGAACATTTAAAAGAAAACAAGCACAAAATCTTTCGTACAATGTAATTCAAAACTGGTAGATAACAACCCTAACTGCAGTGTGCATTTAGGGTTGACAATGTCAGGTAAAAAGTGTAATTTACGCGGTGTGCATTATGTAAAGCCGGGAGGCATCAATTTATGGATTAATGCAGTCGTCCGTAATCCCCTTCACTGGAAGCACAAGGTGTCACAAAAAATTTTGCTTTCGCGTAAAATACACAAGTCCCATATTTTTTGTAAAAAATAAATTACAGCGGCAATAAAAGAGACAATTGTATTTTTTTTCAGCATTTTTTGCTTTACTTTTTTATGAGAATTTTTTATAGGACTATACATAGATACGTAATGACATAGAATTCGTGAATATTATTAAATGTGCAGTTTTTTTCCCATAAAAATGGTTCATGAAATGTTCCAAGCCGGTGGTAGAGAACAAAAGATTGTAAAGAACAATTTGTAAGAGCCCCCGTTAGTCTAAAAATAAAATAAAATATGTTTATATATTGCATTTTATTTCGTCTCCTTTTTACTCACGGTAATATTAAACACAGTTTTTATTCTGTACAAGGAATTATATCTTCCCATTGATCTTAGCCCACGTTGGACAGATCAAAGTTGGATGACCGGACACTAAAGACATGTTCCTCAATTTGACAAATTATGTTTAATTTTTAAAGAACAACTCTGCGCAGCTGACCAACTAACATCAGATGAACTGTCCAATTGCTAATTCTATGAAATAAATAAATATATCCAAGTGAGAGTCAAACTCGTGCACTAAGGATTCCGTATAATGTTAAAACTATTTTTTTTATGGCGTAATCATAAATTTACGTTCGGTTGCTTTTAACATGTGACTTTTTCACAGATCCAAGTAGTAATCTGATATCAGACCCGAGGGTTTTTTATAATCATTTCAAATCGATACCTCCACGTTCGCGAAAAAAATAATTTTGAAAGACTGACAGACAGATACATAATGAACTGATCCCTTCTCATTTGTCATAAGAAACCTTAACAGACAAAAAATATAACAAATTTATTGGCAAACCTTACAAAATACTTAACGTAGAGCCGTTATATTTATTACTGCTTGAATTAAAACACATATAAACATTTTCCCAACGATCACTCAAAGCAACACTAACGAGATACACCAACGGCTACACCGTGTAATGGTTTGCTCATTATCATTGTAATTAAGTTATTTATTTCGGAGAGAACATCCATTCGCACGTACTGGCTAACTAACTTATTTCAATAAAAAATGCTGTACTTAGAAAGATGGAAATATTGTATTAAACATACCCATTCTAATTTCATATCGCGCAGCTGTGATATTACCGTAATGCAATTAAATCTTCTATACATATAATAAAACTGTAACTGATCGCTGTCTGTATATAACAAATATATTTAAAAATTCATAATGGGCTTTATATACGCAAGAGAACCGATATAAAGAAGAGAGAGATATGTAGGTATGTCTGTCTGTATATGTGTATGGTCATGCACGCTAATCTTAGAAACGGCTTATCCGATTTGAATGCAGTTTTCGGGATTATATTCGGATGTATTCAAATCCCCTATAGAGAATAAATGAAAGACATTGATCGCACCAACAGTAACATACTGCTTTAAGTACTCTCCAAAAAATGAAAGCAGTCATAAAATTTTGCCACTAATGCTCACCCATCCAATTCTTGGCGCGCCTGACGTCGCTTCATTTCACCAATCAAATACGTGCTCACAGCTCACAGTAAAGTTACGTTAACACAGTATCTTTGTAGTTTGCAGTATCCAATAACAGAACGGTTGCCAATATGCAGACTACCTGCGCAACTTTATAGCCCATTTCAGGCGCTGTTAAAAACACATTTTCATACATACAGCCTCCAAATGCAGTTCCCAATTTCTACAATTTCTGCTACAACATATTTTACTGGCACACTATATTGAATTGGATTTTTTTGTTCGAAGAGCATGCAGCCCGTCTGATTTTAAGTAGTCGCTGTAGCCCATGGACATCTAGTTACAACCTCAAACAGCACTGAAGTGTAATCAGAGTTCTGAGGACTGAGAGGGTCTCGCTTCTAAGTATACCTCATTAACCGAAACATAAACCGATAACTATACGGCAGATTAAGAGGCCGGCGGTGGTACCGGCCCGGTTGAACTACAGGTCTACTACATGTAAAAAATGAAAACGCAAAATAAATTCATTGGCAGTATTTAGTACCGTTGCCCGCAATTTTAATCACGTAGGCATAAATTGTTCGGTTTTTCAAATTTTCTAACAGCAACAGTTATAATAATTCTTGTGTATTGCACATATTTAAATTGCCATAAATTTTGTTATATAATGATTTTAATGAAAACATGTTAAGTGAAGCTTAATGTAATACATTAGTTAAAACTGCATAGAAATCGGTTAAGCAGTTTCTAAGATTAGCGCGCACATACGTGTAGATAAATAGAGAAAACTAAAAGTCTAACAACTATTGTCTTGGGTTCTATTGCGTTACGAAAACCCGTCAGTTATAATTTTATTTTATTTGTTAGTATGAGAATACAAATTGTCAATTACAATCTTTCGTACTCTACCGCCAATTCAGACGACTTATATAAAATAATTAATGTGTAATTTATTCCATGGATCAAGTAAACTTGCACCTAGAAAATCTTGATTTACGAGTCTCCAAACTGCTCATGCAGAACTCTCCGCTCGCAGCACAATGGCGACGCAGCATTGTGCTTCCCCACAATGGTGCATATGGAACGGTCGGGGGTATGCAACTAAAGAATCTTCCACAGAACCTTTTGGAACACTTTCTATTATATATTGTATTTCTTTCAAGCTCCCATCAAATAGAATTGTGTAGGTTTTGGAATGACTTCAACTGGTCAAATGTTTAAAGAAAGTTGCTTTCAAGTTTGAAAAGCTTTTTGAAAGAGTGAACTTTATTTAGCTGTGCTTACAATATAAAAATGTCACGAGCATTTACCCGAAACTATTGTTTATTACTTATTCTATGTCATTGTACTTGCAAACGAATACGTGTTCTACATATACGTGATACATTTGAAACTAACTTCAACTACAACAAGAGTGCTACATTAAGTAGATAACAGATGCGTCGCTACTAGAAGAGAACCTCGAATTCTAACAACATCGCAGCCGGACCCGTCAAAGTCACGGCATAAGTAGGACAACCATGCTCGCTCGCTACTGTGAACTTACATGGTCGTCTCATATTTAAGTGAATCGACAATAATTCTTCTCTAGGTGAGTAGTACGGAGTGTAGCGGTAGTACCCCCTTGCTTGAATACGCTAATCTCCGAAATTACCCGTAATATTTCAGGAAATATTTTTGTATTTAATAAAGCAATTCAGGAAAAAGGTCTAAAGCAGTGCCGGATTAAGCCAGCGCGGGGCCTGTAGCAAATTCTGTCAAGAGGCCCTTGGTTTCAATATCGATATCGATTAACACTCTCAATATCGACTATCAATATTAATATTAAGACGTTCTTGGCTTATTCTTGGATCTATATTTGAATTTATATGATAATTGATTCAAAAAAAGATCAGCTATATTCACTCATAAAATTAATATATATTTTATAATAAATCAAACAACAACAGATCGTGACTGGGTAAAAAAATAAAGAGTTCCCCTTTTTTTCGAAATATAATAGATATTATACAAGGTCATATTTTTTAAACGCAAATATTTTAAGGGTATGATCGGCCCATGAAACAGAAGAACTTTCCATGACATATAGGTCGCAAAATTTTGATATTCCCATAGGAAATTAATCAGCTGATCGGCAATTTTGTATGGAAGAACGTAAAATTCGTTTTATTTTTTCGAAATAAATTCATTGTAAAGTTGTTCAGTTTCGTGGTCCGAACACGCCCTTAAAATATTTGCGCGTATTAAAACATTACCTTATATAAATAGTCCATTATATAAGGTAATGTTAAATCCAATTAAATGTTAGCGTTTCAAAATAATTAAAAATGTATAAAATCTGTTAGTTAATTAATTTCCTATGTAATAGATATATTTTATACCATATAAATATAAATGATTAATGTCAGATAAGATTTAACTTGACGAAATCTAGTTTTAGATTTTCAGGTGGGAGTTAAGCAAAGCTTAACAAAATATTTGTTCGCTCCTAAATTGATATTTTTTTTACGGTTAGATAGGTGTTGGACCGCGAGGCCTCCCAACTCGCGGGGCCCGTAGCATTTGCTACTCTTGCTACGTGGCTAATTCGGCCTCTCACATAAAAAAACAAAAGTCGGCCAGGGGGTGCAAAGCCATGTCCACCGCGCTATCGTATACGGTACGTCCTGGAGCTGGCCTCTGCACTCAGCTCTCTGCAAGTAACTCCTGAAGCACTCATGCCCCGAGAGCGCCTGTACCAGGCGGTAGGTGACGTCCCCGTATTTATACAGCAACCACTGGTGAAGCATGGGACCAATCGCCTTCAGAGTCGAATGAAGGCTAACGGCTAACTGATATCTCAACTCTACATTCCCATCAGCAGAGAACCACCTTATGTGTGCTACGGCGTCTATCTAGCCCCCCTTCTGGCGGCGGCTGTTCGCCCCTGTTACAGCCATCTATACGCCAGTATGCACGCGTTAACGACTCCGCGTCGAAGTACCACAGCGTGATCCCAGCCAGGTCGCAGGCGGCCTTCCAGGAATCTGAGATGTTTCTGCTCATCAATACAAGGTTAATTACCATATTATTACAGTCAGAGTATACTTCCCGTTAGGTTCTATTTAAACTTGAAGTGAAAGAATCATTTACAAGGGTGGAAAATAAGATAATTAATTAGGAGTTGTATTACAATTGGGTAATGTATCTTTGAATATATAAATAGATATAAATAACAATACATTCAAGAGTAGTTAGCGTTCCTAACTGCAGAAACAAGAAAACCAATTTTTTGAGGTCTGTTGTGGTTTTAGTTAAATTTATCTTATGCTAGAAGCGCAACGGAGACCAGTTATTCATAGTCACCTACCGCAGTTACCTAAAATAATGAAGAATTTTACCATCTTCATTGTTTTACTGTTACTTAAAGTTGAATTTTTCGTCAACGATTACAATATATCGACCTTTGTAATACATATTTTACAAACTCTACAATAGGTATGTATGTACCTTATCTAAACGACTTATCCACAACATTTTATATTTTACTATTAATATATATAACTATAATCAAAATATATGTACCTATATGCTCATAAGACCGTGTAGGTCGGAACAAGTATTGTGAAATTACATATATTTCCTACTAATCGTAACAGGCGACTAAAAGAAAACTTGGGAACGGGGTCCGTAGTAGTAGAAGTTAGCTTTTCTATCATTGCGACTCCGGGAAGTCTCACTTAACATGGTGTGGTAAACTTTCCATGGTAAGTACTTTCTAACATTATGAACAGGTCAGAATGGCGGCACCTGCGAGAGGCCTATGTCTAGCATTGGACACGTATAGGATAGATGGATGAAATATGTAGAAAAAATAACATGTTTCCTGTTTTATTTCTAGTCTTTTCACATAGTAGGTATGTCCTCAGATTGCAATGACTACGTAACGTATTCAGGTCCACTTGATTACATCGAATTACTGACCATTTATAACTTTTATCTACATATTTACATACTTCTAATACAAAACAGTGTGTATCTGCTTTGTAACAAACTAACAAATCTCATTAAGGATTTTACATTGCATTCGCATCTTTTTGTATGGATTCACTAGTAGGTTCCCGTCTACTTAATGGTATTATAAAATCATGATGGCGGAAAGTAAAGGGGTGGGCTGCAGCTTAATGTTTCCACGTAGTGTCAAGACTTTCGTGTACCTAGTGAATAGAACGATAGAAGCCATGCTAGGGCTGTGTGGGCATGTTTTATGTACACGCTACCACATTATATCAAGTGTGTTAAGGGGTTAAGTAGTTTTATTATGTTTACATTTATACAAAATATTTAGGTAGTAAAATACATTGCTTTAAATTAACAAGTACAAGGCGTTAAATAGCTCAATAGTTATGCATAATCTTTACGAAAAACCGCTGTACTCGAAAGATAAGTAGATAGTCTGATGTATTTCGTCATGAATTTGAGAACACGTTAAATATTAATATGTATAGTAGTATCGGAGTGACCATTTACTGCCGAGTAGACATGATTATTAGCTATTACCTACTATGGGTATTAGACGGAACCGCTTGTATTGTTATTAAATAATTTCAGATGAAAGATGCAGATGTGATGACGAGCTTGAATAACCATGTGTTTAGTAGAAAAGATTCCGACTATATTGAATGAAACAATTAAAAGATTCAAACGTAATTATTTAAAAAATATCATATGGCTACAGCCTTTGGTATTTGTAGTTAACTCCATATACATACAACAGAAATCCCACCTGAAGACGTTCGCACGTGTGTTTTCACTCCTACTCGTATGTACTAAGACGACCCACATGGATACTGCTGCATAAAGGTCGCGAACGCGATTATCATAATCCATCCAAATTGGTCAATCAAAGTCTAGTTGAACAATTGACGATGAAGATAGTGAGAATAACATTTTAATAGTGTTATAAATACCTACGGACTTGCGGACTTCACGAGTATACATCACGCGACTACCATTATTTTGATTTCATTAGTCCGTTATTGCTCGGAATGAAATGAAATGTTATAACAACGCTATTAATTTAGTATGAGTCGTGGGAAGCCTTGTCTGTTGCGACGACCGCCGCCGTAGTAATTGTTTGTTTTCATAATGTCGTCCAGGCGGGACTTTAGTCTATCTGTTGATTGTTTCGTGCATTTAACACTCACTTACGTAATGATATCGTGGTGAACGATGGCTTACAAGTTGATTATACTGTAGGGAAAGGTCCCTTTTGAATAACTTAGATTTATGGATCGTGATTAGGTACTACATCGTGTTTTTGTTCGTAGCTAAACAGGTGATGGGAAATATTTTACTAATATTAGTTTAATTCTTACAACTTTTTAAGATTCGTATAAAATTTTCAAATAATGATTGTATTTCTCAGAGACGTTGAGCATATTAAACATGAAGAAATGAAGACTGCCCATGAAATTGGTTTAATTGTTTGAGTAATTTTTATTTTCTGTCTATGATGTTGGTAGTTAAAAGGTGGTAGAGCCGTTAGAGCTCGCCCGGGGCAGCACCACCGCCAACCCTGTAACCCGTCGTAAAGCAACATGATATTCATGTATTGTGTTTCGGTTGGGGAGGTGTGGTTGCCGGACACACATTATTGGAGGCAACCATCTTAATCCTCAAGACCTCAAGAGTAGGAACGCATCCGCATCCATCCTTATATAGAACTTCAGTTCTGTTTGAGATTGGACATGGTTGTCCATGGGCTGCAGTGACCACTTAACATCAGGTGGCCTGCATGCCCGTTTCTTACTCTTTCACAATAAAAAAAAGCTTTCCATGAATTAGCATTTCTTTAAGCACAGAAAGAAGCATGTAGGCAGTTTTTTGTGGTTATGTTGTAGTGTAAGGGATAGAAAAGAAAAGAATGATCTCATTTACGAATATTTCTATTAAACTGGCCTAAATAAATTACATTTTACAGCTAAACTTATTTATTACAGTGACTTGACGAAACTTTGTACCGCCAAAACATATCAGATAACTCTTGTTTCACGAGTGGTTGCCTGATTCGGTTTCACCGCGCAACTTAGTTATTTTTCGCCATTCTTATAATGCATATTATTTAACACTCCCTTTTACATAAAACTGGGTAATTGGTCCACATACTTAAATATTCAGTCACATATCGGCTCCTACGGTACTAAAAGATAATGAAAAGTGTACTCTTTGGTGTTCTAGCCGTTAATCTTCATTGCACGAGTGGGCGTCCGATTTGACAGCATATGAAATTTAAAAACATGCCATTTGTTTCACTACACCTAATTGAACTTAATTACATACCTACTTACATGGATTTTATGTTATAAGTACAAATACTTATCTCACAAAATAATATTTGAAATTTGTACAAAGTTAAAATGGTCAAAGAGTGTTCATACGTAAAATAAATTACATTTTAAATAAATTGATGACAGCAAGACGGTATGCAGTCTTATAATTATATGAAAAGCCTCTAAATTATTTCTACAGGATAGCCGATATTATCGTAACAAAACTTAGTCTAATTAAATGCAAAAGACATGAAAATACTTACAAATAGAGAATTTAAAAATATTAGGTACACACATTGTTTATGCCTCTTATATCCCTTATTATTTGAATGATTGGTAACTGACCAGCAACCTAATTGCTTACTTCAATGGTAACCGATTAAGGAACAGTCAATTCGTAGTTCAAAAGTAGGTATTGTCACTTATTTAACTTTGTCTTTGTCACTAATTTAACTACGTTTAATTAAAACAATATAAGCTACAAGCGGTAAAAAACCTACTTCATCAAAATTAGACAATTAGGTTACAGTTCAAAACGAATGGTAACGGGTTGGTAGAGTTTTTTAAATTGGTATATAATTGGATAAAAATTAGGTAATAGGTATTGTTGATATTACAGAATAATGCTTTTTTTTAATTATGGAAATACATATATTGGTTATTTACATCACACCACTTCTTTTAAATCTTACGTCGCTACTTATCAATGTTTAGAATTATTATTTTAAAAACGTTTCTCAACCTAACTGTTCAGATGGAGCAGAAGTCAGATGTTGGAGAATGCTCTTAATCTATGTGGCATCGGTAAATTTATATTAAAATAAGGTTAATTGCGTTAATGGAAAGCTCCGTTCCTTATGAAGATCGTGAATAATCAACAATGTTAAACATCGTTGAGCGCGTACATAAGTTGGACTAGTCTCAAGAATTGATGCATGTTTATGTGCTTCGGAGAGCGCCTAAAGCACTTGCATCCATTTGTTAAAGTTAGACGGCATTAGCTATCCCTTGTCAAAGGTCTCACAGCTACTTTAAAAAACTGTCAATTTGATTTGCCAATATCTTGTAGAGCGTAATATATTTTGCTCCAAGCTTTTTCCAAATGTAGGAAGAAATTCTCGCATAGTACAAGTAGATAGTGATTCATGAAAGGGTTACAGTCAAAGAGTTCGTCTGCAGTAGGTGAGAAACGATGTCTACGGCAATAATTACAATAAATTCAGGGAATTAAATAAGTGGAAACTATAATTTAGTTAAATTATAGTAGCGTCGATTTATAAATAAAAGCGTTTCACACTTCGTCTAGTAGATAATTAATTCACTTTGGTTTGTATAGACTAACTTCTTATTTATAAACGCAATAATTTAATACGTAATTAATAGCCAATTTTACACAAATAAGAGTACTTAATGCAAAAGGTGCAAGATATGGGCAGGTACCACCGCAGATCTTATAATCGAGGTGTGATTGCCGGTTACTCTTATAAACGAGTCAGCCATCTCAATCCTCAGAAGAAGCAACAAATTTATGCGTGACGTCAGGCAGAACTTTAGTTCTTCTTGAGGTTTGACGTGGAAGTCAATGGGCTATAAAATATTTAACATCAGTTCGCTTGCAAGCTTGCTTGCTACTTTGCCATATAAAAAAGTTACATTTAGTTCTTAAAACATCTATTTATCTAGAAGAGTGTCGTCATTACGTCAATATTTGTAACATTTTTAATATATTTTTTTAATAAATCAAAATTTCACACTCGTAGCTTTATAAACATGGAAATACATATATGCCTAGACCCAAAATTATATATGTAAGGTATCGACAATCAGTTGATAGTAATAATTCTTAAAAGTAGAAACACAAAATAAAATAAATGTGGCTTACATACTATTAACAAATACTTATAAGTGGTGACATGAAATAAATTGAAAGCAGATTTATTTAGCTAAATACCTAATTACCGGACGGAAAAATTGAAAACTTAATTGCACAATATACATATACAATTATATCCTTATTATATAGAGGTTGTATAAAAAATATTTTTTAAAGGCCATGATGTTAATAGATAAGTATCACATTTTTTATTATAATGACTGACTGAAATGAAACTGGACGGATTTATTACATACAACATTACCTTAAGTACGAATAATTTAAAAAACGCTGTATCAATATCCATGAAATTTGCAAAAATCATAATATTGAATTACAATATAAGGCACTAAATAGGTAACACTCATTATCAATATGCACAAATAAATAAAAGGAAATGATCAAAAGTTACATACGACATCCTTTAGCAAATAAATTATACGATGTCCTTGCTATTTCTATTGTTTATGACAATACATTTTATTATTCTTTGGCTCTTTTTATTTACTTAAATATAATGTACACACTTTAATCAAAATAAATATCACATTAATGTAAAAATTGAAACAATAATTGAATGATACAATGAAAGGATACGACATATTGTAGCAAAACCAATAATAGAAAATGTTAAAAGGAGATTATATTTAATTAGTTACAAGAGGTGCAAGAGGCGCAGACGATTCATCCCCGTAATATCTGTAAGGAGATGGGATTGGCAAGGTCGTGGTCGGGTTGTCGGCGGCATCGGCGTGTTGTGAATCCCTGTGACGTCTAAGATCTACCTTCCTTTGAAATGCTTTGTCGCAAAGACCGCAAGAGAAAGGCTTATATCCCGTGTGTTTACGCATATGTGTAATGAGATTGGAGCTCTGACTGAACGCCTTAGAACACACCACGCACTTATGCGGTTTCTCACCTGTAAAAATAAATATGTTAAATACATATTGCAATTTTACCGCTTACACAAAACATGATACCACACTTTCTTAAAACTCATTTTAGTAGATTTTTATTATTAATTGAAAATTTACACTATCTATTTACAGGTTCATCGCTTGTAATAAAGCATAAGAATGTAATACGTATATTGGTAAAATCGTTTTAAAATAAATAAATATTGTTTATTTTAACTTTAAAAATAATTCCACACTAAAACAAAGAGCGAAGAAAACTGTTGTTGATTTGTATAAACAATTCCATGCATCTATAACCGCATTAAATATGTTACCGTGTTAAGAATGTAAAAAACGGGTGAGAGAAACACAAATGTCATTATATAGATAGAACAGGATTTATGCGAAGTTTTTGTAGCGAGCTCCAGTGATGCACGTGAAGGTCTGTGAAGGCTGCGCGGCTAATTGCGGGCCGCATTTTGGAATATTGATGATGAGGCATTTATCGGGAGGACGAGCGCCATGTACGGCTGCTGTAAATCACTCGGAACTGTGCGGAGACGTGACGAGATGGCTTGCACGACGACAAATATGTTCAACGTGTTTTTTAGACGTTTAATACGTATTTTTGATGCACCCTGAAGTCGACACATTAAAATATGAATGTTGTTTATACTAAATGATGATTTGGTTTGATGTGTTGCTTTAGTGTATATTTTGTTTATTTACTAATTACGGCAGTCGTGCACCTATACTTTTGATTGAGTTAGCTTAACCATCGTTAACAAAAGATAAATTATCTCCCATTTAACAGTAACATATAAGGATAAACCAGTATAAGAATATACAAGACTGTGGCTAGTTTGCAATAAAGCGACCTCAGAAGCAGGGGTCCGGTCTACGCGTACCTATTTTTTGCTCATTGAAAATTCATTAACGCGCCATGAACCGGCTGCGATTTCATGTCAAAAAGGTAAATGCAATGCACGCAGTTTAAACTTTTATTTATGAAGAAACAAATATTGATGTGTCCTCAGATTTCCTTTGGATTCTTTTGGAAGAAAATAGTATTTTTCCATAATATACATTATATTGAATTGGCCAGAAAAGATTATACGCGATTATTGTAATCATTCAAAAAGATAAAAATATAAAAATAGGCAAAAATTGAATGTACATATTTTCCACTTTTAATTATCATTAACTTTGTTTTGCGATTACATGACGTAGTAAATAAAAGGCCAAACAAAATGATTAAAAATATAGCAGCTTTCATGTTTTATGTAGAACTTATTGGTACTTAATGGATAACTGAAATGTAATGGTTTAAATAATACTACCTTTCGTAAATTTCTCAAGAACTTTTGTAACTACACTAATAGCTGTAGTTAAAACGGCACAAAACACGTTTACAACGTAGAGTGTTAACTTAACTAAAATTAAGGTAAGTTTTACGTCATTATATTGTTAGTCTATCATTTTCCATGAAACTTTTGTAATAAAGTGGCGGTTGTGTAATAACATGACGGGTCGAAATAGATTTCCTTAAACTTAATGATTATCCGTAAAAAGATTTTAGATACTGTAGTTAATTAGGCATCAAAAATGTACCTAAGAGTAAGTTATTACATCAATATATTTTGATATAGATTATCAGATATTTGGACCCAAATCCAAATATCTGCTTACTTAAAAAATATGCATAGTTTAAGTTAAAAATGTTACGAGTCCTATTTTATTAGTTTACACAACAAACTGAAAGTATGTAAATAATATGTAGTGTAATAAATATATAAAAAGTAGTGTAACTAGTATTTTTCTATCACAGAGTTTCATGACCATTTCTTGTACATTGATTCGATTTTCATTTGCCTGCTCTACCTAGGGTGAGTAACTATTGTTTTTGTATAAATAAAGTAAGAAATGAGTTCTATATAGTACATAAATTTCATCTAAAGGACGACCAGTTGTATTCTTAGTACTAAGATGGTTGTCTTGTGTGTAAATAAGTCAGCAACCCCACCACAAAGGCTTAACTTAGGTTATCCTTATTTGATGATTAAATGATCAAATGATGTCTGTAATTCGTTATATATATAAAACTCACCAGTATGGATGTAGGTGTGTTTCTTCATGTCGGATTTCTGGTGGAACCGTTTTCCGCAGTACTGACACGGGTACGGTCGGGTGTCAGAGTGTATCAGCAAGTGAGTGGACAGCGTGCTGGATCGCTTGAAACACTTGCCGCATTGTTTGCACTGCACAAATAAATCGAATAGTTTATGGTAAAATAAAGTTCAATACATGACATTTAAACCTTCTAAGAAAAAGTTGGAAGGATTGTGTAACAATTTTATGAGGTAACGGAAATAACAAACAAACACTACTTGTTAAGTGGTCACTGTTGTTTATAAGTCGGCATGGTTAACCAACTCCTTGTAGCAAAAATCCTACTTGAAGTCAATCACACATGTATAGGAGTAAGATAAATGCCTTGAACATTGTGAATCTGTCTTAAAACACCTTTACAGCATTATCGTATCTTAACAACAGCACGATACTACTGCTATAACTCAGAAATAGACAAGAAGATAAGACGGAGATGTCGCTGCAGCCGAACGTTAAAGATTTTGCGACATGCAACATAAAAATTAATATACTATATTTATTTTTTAACCAAGGATTATAACTGTAATTAAATCTTTACGTTATAGCTGAGAGAACTTTTATGTTCTTATTTAATACATTAGGAATTATAGAGAATCATGATGTAATAAAATATATATAACGACATTTTAGTTGTTTTTATTGTCAGGCTAGGGAGAAATAATTTCACTTTAGCCCAGCACGCATGTTCATTTTATGAGAATTTAAAAATCTACGATCTAAAACTATATATAAATGTAGATGATATTATGTAAGACATGATGATCACATCATATTTTTGAAATCGTATCTTTCTATATGGATAAAGAGAAAGAAAATTCCCAGTTAGTCTATAGTATATGTCTATGAAGTTATTTTATGTTTATCTTTTTGAAGTTGAAGAAAATAAACTCTTGGGCTTCAATAAATCTTACCCATGGTTTTGTTAATATACTAATGTACCATGTGAGTATTAAATAACAAAATACAATAAATCAGCGTAAAAAAATTAAAACCTTTTCTATAAAATTTTAAAAATCTTTCAATGACAATTAGAACGTTTGCATAATTTAAGTCCTTTTAATAAGGTATCTTTGTTTGTAAATTAAAACATTCGAGTCGTATAAAATTATAGCTAATAACTACGGTAAGTAAATGACAGCGTCCGTCACCTTCATCGCAGTCAGTAAAAAGAAAGTATAATAATAGGGCAGCTCTACCCCTTTCTACACATTTATTTGATTTCTTTAGAAATTATAGCCAATATATTTTTCTGCCTAGTAATTAAACTTTGTCAATCGATAATTATTTTTGTTATTTTTCGTACCAAGGGTAGTATAATTATTTTTTCGTTATTTTTATGCATTTTATGGAAATAATTTAAAGGATAAAACTTTAAGACAGTAACTTTGAGGCAGCCTTTATTAACACTAAATTCATTGTATTTTTTGTTATTTTTGCTTATCGTCAGACAAAAAGCATTTTTCTGGTCAAAGTAACTTATTTTCATTCGTAACCTTTATGCTATGGCCACACTTAGGTTATAGTGTGTTATAAGCGTAAGCTTATAAGTAAGTTGATCATTTTTAATTCTCGTATAATATTGCTATTATTATAAATTGACACGGATAAAATCGCGGCGACAGCTAGTACCTATCTATGTAGTAAGCAAATACATAGTGTGTCAGTCGCTTGTTTGAACTAAAGTAAATACTAAATACTGTTCAAGGCGTTAAAATCGGTAACATTCTCTGACGGGAATTTATGAAATTTATTTACATATTCTGTAAGCAAGTTCTAGTACTGTAGCCGTTTTGTTATACTCACTTACAAAAGATTGAGTTACTTTAGATTTATTTGATCAGATGTTCGGATGGAATAATTTCGTTGTTCCGTGTCGAAATAGTTTATCTATGTTAAACAGATTACGAGTTGAACGTGACTTAGACGGTGGCATTCAAAAGATTTTAACGAGATTTTTAGTTTTATACATAGTATAGAAGAAGATGAGGTAAGAAGACTATCAATAAGAATACAAAATTTAGGGCCAATGCTTAAAGTTAAAATAAAGTAATTTTGAGATCTTTTGCACAACGTTACACATAAATCAAAATGTTTGCTATTATTCTAATGAGCTACATAAGGTGTGTCATGGTAGGTATACTTCTTAAATTATATGAACGATCCATATAAGTATATAGCATATTGACCAGTTGGTTTTACAAAAAAATTGGTGAACCCTTTGCAATGCTGTAAATTTTGCGGGTCGCGAGCGTTGCGGCTATTAGTCGGGCGGTTAGCCGTTAAGTATGCAATGATAATCCTTACACAAATCTGCGTAGCGGGCCTGTGACAGTTGGCCGGGCAGCTGCCCGCCTCGCATCTTACAAAAACTGCTAGTTTTTTCGTTCTCTTTTTATACCGATGCACTCTCTTATAAACAACACAGGTGCTCCGCTATGACCGTCCACATATGGTTATCGGTTTATTCTTCGTAGAGAAGATTTTTTACGATAGGCAGATAAATTAAAGAGCGAAGGTAGGTATGCATTTTTTATGAATATTAACGGCTCTTAAAGGTGGATCGTTGCGGTAATAAGTATTGAAGTAAACCGCTTAAAGCTTTATGCTCTACAATTTTATAATGATTTTTATTTTAGTAATTTAAACATTGAATTTACAAAGTCCATGTATGCGTAGCAACTAGTTTTGTAGGTACATAGTTAAATATAGTAGGAATATGGATGTTGTATAGGAATGATTAAAGGAGGCGTGTTTTTTCAAAATTTTTAAGCCCTATCCAATTAGGTTTTTATTTAAATCGATGTGTTACACGAGACAAAGTTTTAAAATGTAAAGATCGTTTAATGCAGTTTAGTTTGATAATTATATTAAAAATGATGCGAGGTGCGCAGGCAATTAACTCGGCGGTAGGGCGCGTGCGAGCCACGCGCCACATTTTCCGCCGCTCGCCCGATATTACGAGCGAAAATAATGCTTTATAATGTACATATAAGTGATGTGCCGGATATCCAAAAGTGAAAAAAAAAATTGTATCCGCGTCCGTTATTTTTGGCGGATCTTCAACAGATTTCTTCTAAACTTAAATTTCAATAAATGAATGGAATTCTTAGTAGGTACTTTTAAATACCATTTAGAGTATTTTTCATTTGGCACATTTTTATCGCACAAATTATTTAATATATTTATTGATCAATTGTTCGAGAATTAGCGATATAGTTTGTATAAGGTAGCTACTAATTTATTTTAAACTTTATACAGATGAATGCTCAATTTTTTTTCATAACTTTTATTAAAGGTTCCGTAACCTTATTCAACCGCGTAATGTAACCGCATTTTCTGGATTCGTATACGTATCTAGATATAGATCTTTTAAGAATACGGCACATCGCATGTTCCTTACGTTACAATTTTCCGGTTTCATAATTAAGTACATTTTCGAACGATTGAATATTCATTTACCATACATGTTTCAAGTGACTTCATAAACGACGAGTTGTATCCCCTTCAACTTATTGCTATATCAGTAATGTTAATCTTTATAATCCAGTTTCCCATACGGCGCGGTGAGAATCTTAGCCATTGACGCCTGCGTAATATCACGATAAACTGTAGAAAACAGTGAGCGCCGTTTCAATATTTTTATCGGCGTATGACACAGGGTAATTATTCGTTCAATTATAAACCGGCGCGCCGTGATATTAAAAGTCGGTATTTTGATTAAAACCGATGCGAATTTTTATAATGACGGCGCAAAAAAACGAAAAGTATAAAAATGGCGAGAAGACGAGCAATGGCTGCTTCGAGTCGGTGAGGACGCACGACTCGTTTCGATACGAGAGTACTTATTAAGACAAGGGCAGTTTTTGCTATTTGATTTGTAAAAAAGACTAAAACTGACCGGTTTGCTATTTAAAACCATTTTGAACGGAAACTGTACAGTTATTCCGATCCTGTTGAAGGATGTCGCGATTCACTGACCGTGCCAATACTGTTTTTTATTTTTATAATCATAAAACCTCATTCATGTACGTAAGGAGGTTAAATTCTATAGTTAGTCTAAAGCAGTTTTTCTGTCACAACTATTCTATACGTATTCAGCTTTCGGGTCTTGTAAGATAAATTTGAAGAACTTAAATTTTAACGCTTTGTAGATTTATATTTAATAGGTAACAACTAACCTATGATCACCTTTAGGTAGGACTTCTGTATTTTAAGTTAGTAACAGATGTCTATGAGCAACAATAATAGGTAACACCTAAAATTATGTGGGTTGCGTATTTGTTACTTAAGCTATATAAAAATAGCACCAGGACTGTTCTTACCTGAAATGACTTTTCGTTTCTGTTTTCATTTTTGAGAAGCAATGAAAAGCTGATGTCTCCCGGGGGCGGAGGTGGTGGGTAAGCTTGGTAGGCAGGTGCTGAGGGGCACCGGCGTGGCTCCACGCTCGAAGGTCGGTCAGTCGCTTCAGGACTGCTTCTACATCTCTTAACGAGCTCTAGAGGGGCGTCGGTATCGTCTCGTCGATCCCACCTGGCACCGACCTCCGATTCCGTCTCCACTTGTTCGCGTTCACAGGCGCTCCCTGGCGACCATATTTGGCGGTTCTTCATCGAGAGATTCAGTGGTAATTCTTCTTCGTCATCTTAAAATAAATAAAATAAATAAATATCCGTTTGTTCAAAATCTTCAATATTTGAAAGTTTCTACCTAGTGCTATAAAATATTGACATAACGCTGTACATAAATACGCGTGTTTACGCTTATAAATGTTAATGTTTTTATTTATTTGACTGAGCCTCAGCAAAGCGTGGCCGTATACCTATACTTAAAACAAATGTTTATACTTAAACATACATACATGTATATTATACATTTTATGAATGTTTTTATACTCGGTTGGGTCAAATAGGACGTCTGTAGCGACTTCTGAAATCTGTATCTACAGGTGTGTTAATATTTACTTACATGATTACGTAAGCGTCTGTATCATTAATTTTTCCTATAACAAAAGGCATTTAAGATACTTCTAGGATGTAGTCTATGTAGGTAAGTTATACTATTAACATGGCAAGGGGATTGAAATCGATATGCCACGATGAGTAATAGATCCTCGATTAATCAATATTAATTAAATCAGTTGTGAGTCAATAAGATTTTGACTGTATCTATGATAATACGGAAATCAGAGAATTATCGTATAAATACTGTCATAAAGGATATAGCTTAGGTAACCAATTTATTTAAGAGCTCAATATTTCTATTAGTTCTGCCGGGCTTGGTTGTATGGATTGCTGACTGCAATAAATAATTATTTTTGCCGGAAAACACTGCTGCTCACCTTCTGGATTTAATCCATGAGTCACCTATTTCTGCTTATGGGAAACAAATTTGAAGAAGGATTATATAAGTGGTACTGAATACCTTTATCGTATTTATATCTTTTAAAATTAAATTCTGTTGTCATGAACTGTAGGAGAATGGAGAGGAGGGCGAGTATCCTTTTACGGTCTTCCGCCTCCGTCTAGTGTATCAACGCGTATCTACGTGTGCCTATGACATCCACGACAAGAGAGGGGAATTCTGCTATTCCATTCCGACACTACACGACTTGTGCAATAACTTAATAATAAAAACTAACTTTTCAAAGTAAGTAGAGCCTTGATCTGTACGTAATCTACCGTAGTTGTACTGGTTAATGTCGAACTAAATAACTTAATTTTTAAAGTTACCCAGAATGTTTAGCGATATGAAACCTCTTAATTAATAACGCTGCTAATACTTGCCATTGTTATCTTACTTAACATTTGGAATAGAAATAAGTTACTGGATTCACAATTATGTGAAACCTGGGCTTAATCCGGTAATTAATAATAGCCTCTGTTAAGTAGGATATCTACTGTCTTTGTTAATATTTTAGTTAGTTAATTGTGTAAATTGTAAACTCGTATTTCAGTTGATATAAAAATCAAGTTATTTTTGAATCTAGGTCCTTTTCGCGTTATCTTTGTCACGCGGCAGTAACCGGTACGAGCGCGGATAAGCGACAATTTGAATACATAAGGAATTTGAACGCTACATTGAGCGTGTAACAACCGTATGTAGGAGCTTACTTTTCCTTGGCGAGTTGAAGAGACTTAAGGTAAACGACATGTAAACGACGACGTATCAGCCGTACGAGTTATTAATCGGCGAGCAACACTGATAGCTATTCTAATGAGGAACGCTACAGAAGCCACGGAAAGAGGCCGAGGTGAACAGACGTTATAAGAAAATTGTAAGCAAGCAATTGATTATACTGTTTTTTTTTCTTTGATTATACACTGAATATTTAGTTTCATTTTTCATGAGTATATGCATATTAGTTAAATTAACTTAGTTAACTATTATTTCCAGACCAGTATTTCGGCTTAACATATTATGATTATTACAAATAAACATATTTGAAATTTTGTCATACTGCCTAGCGAAGAAATACTACAAGAATCGCGAATACATTAGAAAATGCCAATTAGGCTTCATTCAGACCTGCATAAGACGCTAGTCTAGGCACGATTCACATTAAAGTAAATCTTAATAACTATATTATATGACTTATAGATCTTACCGTCTCTAGGTGGCGTATGCCGGGCGTGGTCCAGAGGCGGAAGGTACTGCGCCGATGCGCGAGACATGAGAAGCGGCCAAACGCCAGCTCCGCCGTAAAGCGCACCGAGACCGCTGCAGTACATTAATGCGCCTAGTTCTGGACAAGAAGAACCATTTTTTTGAAAGAGCTATGTAATGTCAGACGTATGGATTAAACGGAAAGATACCACCGCCATAATTGAAGCGTATAATACAGTTATACAAACTTATGAATTGTTAAATTGAAAACAAACAATTGTCTGTTTAGTATTAATTATTAATTAAATTTGCAGTGTAATTGAATATAATCTCTTATCAAAGCTTAAAGTTATTTGCTGCAAAGGTATACAAAAGTAAAACTAACGTCGTCACACGTGGTATTGAATTGATAGTTATAGCTGTTACTCAGGTGTCCTTGTTACTTTTTCGATTCGTATGTTGATTATGTGATGATGTAATTGTAACCTATATTTCGATTGTATGCAGCACATACCTGTCGCTCTAGCATACTGCTTGAGAGCTCTTCCGGCGATTTCTATATCTCCAAGTTGCAGGAGATCCAAGCGATTCTGTGTGATTGGGTCCGGGGAGTGTGGAGGCGAGTGTGGAGATGTGGGTGAGTGGGGGGTGACGCTGCGGTCTGGCGAGGGGAAACGCTGGGCCGATGGAGGAGAAGCCGGTTGGAACTGCTCCGCCAAACGCGATAGGAGCACGTGGCGCGACATCCTGCGACATAAACTATATCTAAATCATATTTACATAAATAATTAATTTAAATATAACATTGACTACCTTATCACTAATTACAATGAAATTTTAATTATAATAATTTCATCATCTATCTATTTATAATGAATCAAAATAAGATTACTGCCACTTTTAAAAAACGCTCACAAAATCATTTGGCATCCCTATTTTTTATCACTTATTAGCGAATTAGCACTGAAGTCGTACATGATGTCAGCCATGAACACTTGAATATGTGTGGAAAACCTCACACAAGAACAAAAGCATTTAAGACGGCTGTTAGAAAGCACCAACACGTATGACTATGGTGCTTTCTTAGTCAAAATATGAAATATTCTACCACTTAGATTAGACATTTATACAATATATACTTCTGATTATGCTGGTAAGAACAGACGGGTTTTTTGCTACTAAGAAAGAAAGAAGAAGATGGCGTGATTCGCCGTTCGCTGTTCGCCATTCGCCGTTCGCCGTTCGCCGTTAGAAGGTCATAAAAGTTTTCTCACATATAAATATTTTCTACCTATAAAATTACTATAATCTTTCCATACTTGAATCTTGCTTTAAAAAACAAAGTTATGATAAATCCACTTAATCATTTTATTTCATTGTAAACTAATAAATTCTTGTCTCTGCCATTGAGTTGGTATAAATCTCTACAACTGGATGTTCTTACATTCCTATGAGCGATCTATAAATATACATAGTCATATGTACATACCCGCGTACATCTGAATAAATAAATATTAAATCGGAGAGCGCTTAGTTATAATACCTTCGTCGCATCATTATCAAATTTAACGTTTCTGAAATACAGCAGTATCATCGTTATATTTTACGTGACGATCGCCATTAGTCTATATCTTCTATTTGTCGACGGCTCTCGCCCTGATTAATCCGACGGACAGCATGTTGACAGCGAATCGTATTAAAAGCTCAATCAAGCAAATGAAGAATCATAATAATGGACACGGACGGCGCCCACTGCGTACGCGCATTAATAATGCAGTCAAACAATCTCCATTAGACTAAAACATTGGACATTAAACCTTGCTTCTAATTCGAGTTACGTAGAAATATAAACATTGACAAGGAAAACCGCCTCCAACATACTTCATTACTTAATTGTCCAACTAAATCATAAGTAGATTAATATCTTCCCAAATGAATTGCTAAATTTTATAATTAAAGTGATGGAACTAGGTTGAGGACAGGGGTGATAGGTATCTAATAAAGGCACCTGTACCCGACTAATGTAACGTTTGACATCGAGATGTTATCGGTGGCAAATATACCGATTTATTGTACCGTAATAACGGACGAGTGGGATTAGAATGTGAGTTTTTTTTTATAAAAGATTGTTAAATAATACAGTCAATTATGGTAAATATGTCAAGGTACATCGGGTTTTTACGAAGAAGTGAACAGAATTGATAGAAATGCCGTCCGTAATTGGCAAGCGATTTATGTCGACAAGGGTTGTGTGTCGCAATTTCTTGTTTCAATAAAGTAAGTCTTCATTAGTTCATAAGTGGCAATTACGTTTGCGACGGTCGCCTCCTATTTTTCTATTGTATGCTGGGAACTAGTGCAAGTGTTGACTTATGGAAATTAATCAAAGAAATATGTTTATTTTTTATATTAAAAATGTTTATTGACATAATCTTCACGATGCGACCGGGGAAGTGCTACCGTTAACCTCGTAATCTGTTGTATAAGCAAGAGAACCATCTCAGTGCTCAGAAGTAATAAAGTGTCTTCATACGGACTACTACATAGTTTAAGATTGAGTGTGATATCCATGGTCTTGATGATAGTGATGTGCACTCTCGTTTGATACTCTTTTTATACGTACCTTCTATTATATCTAAAATAAGTATCTTAATGCCACTATTATTATCGTCATCAACACTAGTTATCATTATTTCTATTATATATCTGTGCGTCTTAAGAACAAGAATGCTTAAGGACATAATTACGCATAAATGAAGCGTTCATAGCGCGGGCGGCTTGTGTCGAACTTAATTAATCGATAAAATGTAAAATTGTTAAACGCGGTCAGTAATTGGATAGGTGACCGCTTATGAGGAAACTTTTGAAAACTCTTCAACCTAATTGGTCCTTTTACTAAATATTGCACTTATCGATTAAAATCAGAAGGTTGAGATTTGACCTTTGACGTTGGCCTGGGATAGCTGAAAGGTACTAGTAGATAAAATATTTTTATGACCTTTATATGTAACAAAATTAGTATACCATATGAAATCTATATTCGAATATCCGTTTGGAAAATAAACGTATCGAGAAAAGTTAATTTATTACCACATAAAACCTAAGAATCCATGGCAAAATAAAGGCCCCTTGATAAAATTTGCTACAGGCCCCGAATTAGCTTAATCTACCAAGGCACATGTTGATTAGTGTCATCCTTGTTACTGTCTCCAAATAAGATAAGGTGCTAGAATCATTACGAACCAGAGGTACCATCACATCCATATCTAGCGACCAAGACTACTTGTGTTTCGGTAAAAAGTTATGGTTTTAGGATCACTTATTTATAAGGTACTGTCTTAGTCCTCGGAAGTGGCAACGCATCAAGCACTTCAAGCGCGACTGCTGTTCGAAATTGAGTTAGTTATAGATATCCATAGGCGTCAGAGATCACTAAGCATGAGATTGACTGCATGTTCGTTTGCTATTTGTTATTATACCAATAATCAAGTCAATTACACCAAATATTGAATCCGTTTTTCCGTACAAATTTTTTACATAAAAATTGTTCCAAATTAGGCTTACTTCATAAGTTACTAAACATTAAAGTTACCTCTACCATCGCAATGCTGAAACTTATGTCTTCTAATAATCAGTATTGACTGTTTTGTAGCGTAACTATTGCATATTAAAGAAAAAATAATTTAATTTAATAAATTATTTTAATTTTGATAAATTATTTTTAATTTTAATGATAATATTTTCTAACGATTACCACAAGTCCAAATTATAGAGAAAGTGCAGATGAGTTCCATATAAAGATGCAAGAAAAAATGGCATCGAGAAACAATATGAGATAAATTTGAATTGTATTCCAATAAATTATACCTAAACTTATTAAATCCATTCGAAACTATAAAGTTAAAATAACTGTATTACTCTTTTTACGTAGTTACTGCCTTTTAATATTTGATGTAACTATCTCAAACGTAATATTTACTATTAGATAAACGTAAGGATCTTAACAGCAAACTTCATATGTCCATTTGTCAAGTAAATTCTAATGGCATTCAGCGTCATTGATTTTTTTCCAATAGGGATGTCTGAGTTTTAAATTCTCGCTATTACCTATATACAATTTAAAAAAACTATAACTTTTTTCTGGTCTTACCTTAGGCGGCAGAACTTAACACTGCGCGATTTGTCACTTAATCACTGTCGAAAACCACTCCGAAGACAAGAAACAATTAAACTAACAATTATTTCAAAAATCAGTTCTAGTTGCGCAAAGCCTTATCATTTTTAAATTAGGTTTTAAAAAAGTGATATGTGTTAGCGGGAGCGATGTATAATCGCAGCCGCTCGTAAGGTTGTATGGGTAGGAAGCGTATAGACACAGTGTTTCGCGTTCGGCGCCTGGCACCTGACTGAAACGAGGTTCGCGCGCCCCGACCTACCCGACTACTCTACCACTATAACGCTCTTTTTTCAAAACTCTGCCAACAAAAAAGAGCAGGTCGGGCGGAGGCTGCGCAATAAAGAAATGATTTGATGAAACGGCCACTTGACAGGTGGCTCGCGTCGCATCCTCGCATGCTCCGGCTAATTGTCGGTTGTACTTGGCAGACTGCATAGAGGACGCTCTGAAAAATGGTTTTTAAGTATTAATGCCCACAAATAAGCGGTTTGTGCCACTGTGACATTAAAACTGCCTCATTACGTGTTGCAACTAATATCTGTAGAGCCGTTTCATTAGGGTGATTCTTGGGGCGGTACTTAAGTAACCGTAGGTAGAGTTAAGCTAGATCGAGCTTATGCGCATAGCCTCGAAGGCAATTGAATCTCGGAGAAAATCTGACCGCATGTATTGTGTGAAGTTTAGATTTCTCATGAGCGAGCGCCCCGCCCATCTAGCGCGATTGGTGGTTGCGTAGCGCTGGGCGGGGCGTAGCTTAGATGTTGACTTAGAAACCTTTTCGCGAAATGAGCTGAAGTGTTTGTGTAAACATGGTTATTTTATTATAAATGTCATTTGATTGTTGAAATGTTGTCACTTAAAATCTCCTCATAGCCATAACGACTATAACTCTACGTTTTGGTTATATCGCTTCTTTGCTTCAATAACGTGACAAGTTTGAAAACTCAAGTTTTTATTTTATTTGATAATTGAAATCTCCGTGTTTGATTTGAGATAGCTAAGGTGTTAAATTTTTGTACCTAAACTACAATAAACATAAAAAAAATACACAATTAAGTAAAATATTTTTTTGTAAGTAAAAAATGCTGTACTGTACAATTGTGTTTTTTAAGATAACACGTTATTGAAGCAAAGAAGCAATATATTTTACTTGCTTGATATATTTCAATGACTTGGATGACTTTAAATGTTGAAATCTGTTTTGCCTTTAGTAGGTAATATTAAATAAACATATTACTACATTGGACTTTTCTGGCCAGTTTCTAGTTCTTATACCTATTTTTTCCTTTCAGAATATTATAAATAGTTTTTGTTATTTGTCTTCGACGAACACTTACTCGTACATATCTAAAAATATGTGTGTACTTGTATGCTGATTGAAAGTTTTTACGTACCTAATGACAGTAGCAAACGCGCGTACTGCTAATTCGATGTTAACTGAGCTTGCGTAACATGTAGAAGATATTGCCACTTAATCCCAGATGCTACTCCTGAGGAGTTACATGGAACCAGAGCTTTAATCGTGGGGGCACGAGGGGGCACGCAGTACCCCCAAAGGGAATTTCAAAAATATTGCCATAAAAACAAAAATATTAAAAATTTAAAAAAATAAAATTTTGGAAATCTTTACAATTTTTTTTGTATTTCTTTTAATACGTAAAATTATTAAAATAAAAAATATATGACTTTCGCGAATTAGCGTGCCCTCAAAACACAAGTGACAAGAATGGCCTGCATAGAACGATTTAAAATCTGTTCTCTCACACCCTTTAGACCAGCACAGAATCAATACACTGCTGATATCAGGATTTTATATGAATCTAATATAAAAGATGTGCGTTTTGGATTTGCGCCGCCGCTTCTCCAAAACGAAACACCTTACGAGTCGGTGATAGTTTATTGACGTTCAAAAAGTGTTCCGTAAAGAATCTATATTGAATAAAAATATTTGAATTTGATAAGGTTTGGCGGAGTTGACGCCATGAGCTCGTTCACCGCAGGAGATCTAAACCATCTTTGAAGTTTATTCTTAGATAACTATTGCAACTTAGTCTTAATTTACTGCTTTACCCGCGAAATACCTATAAGATTAAAGGTGAAAGGTGGGAGAACTATAGTTTGACCGGGGAGGTACCACCGCCGCCCTCATAATCCGCCGTATAGCATTTCTTGTGTTTCGGTTGGTGAGATGCGGTTGCCGGCTACACTTTGAAGCGAGGCGACCATCTTAGTCCTCAGGAGTAGCAAAGCATTTATGTTCGAGCTCAGATAGGATTTCGGTCGTGTTTGGTACTCTTATCACATAAAAAAAAGGATAAGATTCTTGGTGTAAACATTATAGCTAATACGGAATAGCAATAAAATATTGGTTAAAAGATAGTTCTTTAACTATTTTATTTTTGATCGTTACTCAATTTGAAAATAATATTGAAAATAATAATATATAGCGTGATGGTACGTAGCCGACTACAAGACCAGTGGTATAGGCACACTTTTTACAAAATGGAAGATTAAATACATAAGTAATTTTTGCGTTAAAGAAACACAACAATAACATGATGAAATCATTCGTTAAACAGGGTATAGGTATAAATTATTTACTTAATTTATACTTATTACTAATGTTAAAGCAAGTTTATAAATTAAAATAATAATATCCACAGAACTTAAAAATAATATGAATTTTGTGAGTTGAATACAAACCTAGGAAATAGCAGGTTACAATTTTTACTACTGCGCTGTAACTTTAATTTCCCTCACCTTGCGGTTCTGTAATTAACGCTGTAGAAGGTGACAGGTTTAAATGACATTTTACACTCGATTAACCCCTTGTAGTAACAATCTCGGGAAATTTAATTAACCGGCTAATCTGCTTTGGTTGTAGTGTTCAGTTACGGCGGGCAATGTATGGTTTCAGGGGAAGTGCTTCAGCGGTACGTCGGGAGCGTGCCGCGGGCATAGCGAGGGAAATGCTTTAAAACACCAGTTTTAGGTAAATGTCCTTAAAATAGAGGTAGGTATTATTTTCTCAAAAAAGTGTATCTAAAGCCTCGTAATCCATCTTTTCTATGTAATCTAAAAATTTTATGTACCAAAACCTATGTAGGTAATTGAGGAAAATTTTGATCATACTTTTATAGCATTATCTTTTCTTTACAGGTACGTAGGTACGTACCTATGGTTTTTAAATCGTCCTGATTATAGTTTTAATTTCACTTCATGCATAGCTGTACATCATATACCTATTACATTTAAATATGCGTATTAACCTACTTAAATTCATGTGTATTTATTTTATTGAGGAATTTGTTTAGAAGTCATGTCACAGTACAAATATGATACAACAAACATTCTGCTGACATGAAAAAATACTTTAAAAATATTTGTAATAAATATTTTTACATGAAATTATTTCTGATTTTACACATACCTACGTACCTCATTATTGTAAATAAGTAAATAATAAACATTTACTTACAAAGAACCCGTGTATTTGCAAACATAATTATGTAAAAATAGTCATGAAAAATCATCTTTTTAAATTCTGAAATGTGAATGAGCATCGCTAAGACAGTGGCAGGCTCTCGCGGAGCGGTGGCAGGAAAGAGAGGGGAGGAGGGTGTCTGTAAACATAACGGCGCGCGCGTGGAGCGGCGAGCGCGGCCGAGCGGCCCGTTAGCGCGTGCACATGTCGCGACGGCACGCGCCTCGCTTTTTATCCTCCTTTTTCTCCCTTCGCCCCCTCACGGTTGCCCTTTGTTCCATTTTCGACGACCGGTGCCTCTTTTTTGATTGCCCAAAAAACCGATCTGGAGATATCGCGACGAATGAGTTTTTTAATCTCTATTCTCACTGTAGCTGTAGAAATGACAGTCTTGTCATTTTATGTTTGATTAATCAAGTATTACCTCTGTATTAAAAATAAATTATGCATTCTGCTCCGTAAGGCAACCTGCGCATCAATAAGACACAATCAAGTTCCAATCTCGCTGTCCGCAGTTAAGGCGAGTCCACATAGCTGATATTTAAGTAAATCAAAATAAAACGGAAAGCGAGTACTTACGAGTGTGTTTCAGCTGCAAGTAGAACCGGTACCTGGAACGCAGGCCAGGCGGCTGCTTCTGTCACCGTTCGCCATTCCTTACAGTCAACTTTTATTAATTGGGCAGATGAGAACCACGGCCTCCATGATGAATGCCTCGCCCTTATATGGACACCAGTTCGCGAAACCTTTTATAGATTCTCAATTAAAAGTGTCTATTATAGTTAATAGGACGCACGGACATTGTAGAGTTGAAAGTAACAAGAATATTTGCTTTATGTACGGGATAAAAAAAACAGGCATTATAACGGAAAGGACGATTAAGTGGAATAAAATATAGCGTGGGGGTGCGGGCGGCAGGTGGCTGGACGCTAGGGATGCTCCTACGAAGCCTCGATATACTCACTTGCCGGTTGTGTAGCAATCAGCAAATTTACCGATGCGTATATACATACATATATTTTGTACTAATAAATGAAAAAAATACCTCTTGCTTGTGAAATGGAAGATTGCGGCCTCTAATACACAGATCCGGGATACGAATCCTTGGCACCTGTATTTCTTTATTTAGATTCGTATTAAAATCATCAATTGCTTTATCGATGAAGCAAAACCTAATAAGATAGCCTGACTATCCAAGAAATCTCCAGAATGTTCTCAAAGATGTGTGAAATGCCAATACCTCATGTTCAGTGCCTAACACTTATTGTGAGTGAAAACCTATACCCACCAGTGGACCTTTATTGGGTTGACAATGATTATGATGATGCGAGAACTTGTTGTTGGCGTTCCATTTCTACAATAATATATACGTATATTAATGAAGTTTACATACAAGTTTTCTAAACAATGATGTAAAAAGTAAAAACATTAACTTCTAAGATATAATTAAATATTTTTAATCTAATTAATCAAATTTTAACTAAGCGATCGAGAAAATGCGTAACTTTGTCCCACGCTAATAAAATACTGATTAGTTTTCACAAACGCGCCTGAAGGAATATTGCTTAAACAATTAAACTAAAACGTATGTGTGTACTTATGTTCTTTAGCGTAAAAAAATCTTGTTAAAAATTCTTTCTAAATATTTTATCCTTCGCGTTATCCTATGTTTGTAGAGAAAACGACACTAATAATATTATTATTAAAAAGTATTTAATACATTGAAAGAAAGTTTTATTATAACACATTAGGTATCTAGTTAAATTAATTTTATTTTATATATCGTAAATAAATCAACTATTTTTAATTGTGTATCACTTCACAACTTATCGAATTAACGACAGTTATTCGTGACCGTCTGCGCGCGCATCGAAAAAAAAAATCTCATCATTTTTTCCCAACGCGCCAAAAAAGTATAACTTCATAAATGGTAAATAATGGTCCAAGCAGGAGTTCTAGACGGCATTTTTAATTTGTAAAGTGTTTATAATTAGGTTTAAGGTATTTTATGTACGTTGTTTAATACGATAAATTTAAACTTTATAACTAAAATTTTATGTCGATAGGTGGCAGGCCTACGCGCACCCCAGTCTCGGTCGACAAGATTCACCCGCGACGCGCCCGTGCCTCGTGCCGCGGCATGTGCCCTTAACGGATTTATTCAAACGTCCCACGGCCCCAAGAATTCACAATTTACTTTATTACTTCTCACTTATAAACATGGAACGGTTACTCAAGTGTAGCAAGCCCCACGAGTTTAGTTAGATTAACCGATTTATACAAATGTACCTATACTATTCTTGATTATTTCGTTACTATGAATTTATATAAATTCTTCTATTCAATTCTACGGAAATATCTCTTTCAATAAAGACGTTCAGAAGGAAATTTATTTTAATTTATACGAATAGGTTAAAATCTTCAATAGTGTCATCAATGAAATGTGTTATAGTTTATACCTATAATAAATATTTTAATATGTCAATAAAAGTGTATTTTAGCATTATAATATTTCTGAATAGGTATATTACAGGAAAATGTACAAATTAGCAATTTTACACTTTTGTAAAACTCTATTCTCCATTTGTACAAAATGTTAAAGTTAGTAAAAGAAAAAACAATTATAAGAATCATTTTTAATACACGATACCCATATATATTTATTTATTTATTGGATCGTCCACAAAATTACAAAAATGACAGCTCTTACAATCAGAGTTATAAAGTAAGTTATTTGCAAATTTTGGTTACGGACGAGCACAGCATGCTTGTCTCGATGGGTGCATTAACACAACATGGATCTTAATTTTTAAAACAGGATGTAAATATAAATTTTACATTATGTTCAATTCTTAATATTAATATTTGATAAGCATAACTAAAATACATTCTAAATAGCAGTATCATACCAATATAAATAATACAGTATAAAATATGAAATAAAATGCGATATTAAATATGATGTGATACTCGTAATACACATATGTATATGTCTATAGTGTCATCTTTGTTTAGAAACTCCTGAAATAGTTTACACAATCTTGGTATGAGAGAATTACGTCTTTGTTTTTGTATATTCTATGGGTGAGTAAAGTCCTTGAATACTATGGTACGTTATTTGGAACAGCGAGAGAGAAGTGTTGTAGTAGGTTAGAATTGTCTGTGATGCTATTCAATTGCTTAAACAAAAATATCAGGTCCTGCATTTTGCGTCTGTTATACAGCATCATGAGCTTAAACTTTTGAATACGTTTATCATGAATTTTGTCCAAGAATTTCTTGAACCATAAATTCTTAAGTGAGAAAAATGCCTACCAACACTCTCAATCTAAGATATTGCATCGAAACAAATAATAACTTGTAGAATTATATACCGGTATATCTAAAAGATTAAGTAAGTATAATGCTGAAATTCTAACTAGCAAACACGAACAGAAATGTAATAAATAAATCTTAATTTTTGTTAGTAAGAAATTTCTATATATGACTATTTTAATTTAAATTTTAGATATTTTCAGTTTAAAAAAACACTATATTTTTATACATTTATTAGGATTGAATC